>CM053787.1:333566093-333866093 GCA_028749045.1 Cupressus sempervirens
AGCTTAGTTTATATGTTTAAAATATTGAACTACAATTCCCTCATGTAAGCCATGTATTAATTTGCATGTTGAATCTTTCAAGACTTCAAGTTTTGTGAAATCCTAAAGTTTTGTCTTAATTATAAAACAATCCTTTCAACCTCAACACCTTATTTATAACTAAATAAATCTTATAAAACTTTAAATTTTTTTATTCATAACATATTTGTGCAAATTCTCTTTTCAAGAAATTACTATTTAGGCATATGACAATAATCAAATAGCTGCCAATAATGATTTCACACATTTAAATAATAGAACTATTATGCTATGATCACATGATAAGATATTATGTATATTATTTATTATATTCATATTTTTAACAATTTATTTTTTATTTGATTAAAATATTATTTCATGTGTATTGATATTTTTTTTAAAATTGTAAATAATTGTTCTATTCTATAGATTTTTGTTATAACTATAAAAACACCTATAATTCAAATATTTTCTGATGATTTGAAGCTAGTGGGATACCTAGTACAAAGACATTGATGATTTTATTAGGCTGGTAATAAAGTTCAACTAGTTTTGTTTTTGAGTGTTTACAATATTATTTGTATTATTTTGTACAAATATGTATTCAAATATCTATTGCACAAAAATTTTGAATGGACAATTGAGTATCATGTTTATATAAAAACTATAATTGGAAAACTAAATCAATATGATTCATTACATGATTAAATCATATCACTTTGAAATCAAATTCATACTATTAATTAGTATCTAGTAAGAAATTATTCGTAATGAATTAAGTTTGAAAAAGTTAGAGGCCAAGTTATCCTGTTGGATTTCTAAGGCATTTTCCTTTTCTTGGAAATTTCAATTTCCTTCAAAGACCATTTCAGCCACACATGTTTGCTATTCATCATGTTGACATCCTTCCAAAGGAGCCTATGGAAAACAAGAATATTTTTTGAGGGACTTCTTGTAGGCCTCAAATAATCAAAGGCATGCTTTTCACCATTTTTTGTGGGAGTATTGTTGTTTCCCTCACCATCTTGGTGGGTTTGACCTCATTTCAACACATAGGTGAGGCCTAGATCTCTGTGTCAAATGGGTGGTTCATAGTATTAAAAGAGATGAGGGATATGAATTTATTTTGAGCCATTGCATATCCTTTGGCTACCCTTCATAATAAGTGACCTAGAGAGATATAGGATTTCTAATACTCATTTTCATGTGAGATCATGTAAAAATCCATGGGTCTTTTTCTACAAGGAGAATTTGGCATGAACAAGAGACTACCAAGTCTTGGCTAAGATGGAATGGTTCTAGTTTTCTAGATGGTCTTTCTTTTGATAAAATTAAGTTGTCATGAAAACTATTAATTTGGATGCAAGCGCTTCCTCTTGCCTAGGTTCCAAGTATCCATGCTCTTCCCTTTTACAAGCATGGCCTCGAGACTATGTATGATTATTTTTGGAAATGAACAATATCCCTCCATATTTGGAAAGATGCTCAAATACAATTCAAGCTAACCTATAAGGATTTGGACATATTTTAATTACTTGTAACTCCCTTTTAGCCTCCAAATATTTTGCATTGTTTTGGGATAACAACTCTACTCCATGGCGGAAGGACTAGTAATGGTACCTAAATACAACTTTCCAACATTACCAAACAAGGAAAGAATATGTACATGACCCTTATTCCACTTATTAGTGGTGGAAGTTTTGAATCAATGATGACACTCACAATCCTATCATTCTACTTGGAGGTAATGTTTTATAACTATTTAGTTCAATATTATAGAGCTTAAAATTATACATGTTACCTGGTGTATTTTATTTTAGGATAACCTTTGGTTTCTCATCTTAACAATTTAGGTATTTCAAATCCTCATTGTTCCTTGTTTCATTAGCTAAATCTTTTCTTCATCTCTTCTAGTTTTGTTGAAGAGTTCAAAATTATTGGGTTTGGATTCACAATCCCCCCTTCACCACACAATGTTTTCCCAGAACATGGTTCTCCTACAAGATAATCCTAGATTTCCATTCGATTCCTACAACTTTGGCACATTTTTAAATTGTATATTTTATTTGTAATTTGGAAATAAATAAATATAGTTCTTTTTTCAAATATATTAATTTATAATATTGTATATTTTATTGCTAAAGCCCATATTTGCAATAATATTATGCTTCAAATTTAGGTGCCAGTTGATAAAATTACCCTTGATTTTTTTCATTCATAGGAGCTCCTTCAATAGTAGGGTAATACTCCTTGGACTATGGATAGAATTTCTCACTACTACATTTGATACCAAATTACCACGATAGGTCCATCGCAATTTTGGCAGCACAACTTGTCACTGCCGCAATTCTAATGACTTACCATCAAAATTGCAATCATGACCTACCATGGTAATTTTTTTATCAAATTTAGTAGTTCCTCCACATGTTTCAACATTTGGCTCTACTTCTTGTGGTCAACATCATAGTAGAAATAGCTCCCATACGAAGGACAATTATAATTCTTAACCTTTCTGTTATCATTCTTCCTCCATGCCACCATCCACAATAGGGCTTGATTATTCCTCCACACTTGTGAGGTTCTCCCTTGGTTGGGAAGTGGTGGCCACAACCAGTTAGCAACCTCTAACTATCATTGGTTGGCCAACTAATGATGACAACTTAGGTGTGTCATCCTCTTCCAAAGATTTCCCTTATCTTGCCCTGCAAATCTATTGTTGGAGAGAATACGATATGAAGAAGATAATAACTATGAATGGATTCTACCAGACCCTGAACCAAGACAAGAAATTGGTTGGGGAGGAAAGAAAGATGGGCTGAACCCTCCGCCTCTTTCTCCCACTTCTCTAGCATAGCTTGAGGGTGTTTCACTTTTGGGCTTGGCCCTTTTATTTGTCAAATCATGTTCCTTAGCTTGGCCTAATTGGCTTTATTTTAGGTTGTTCCTTATTTCTAGGCACAAATCTTATGACTATTTTCCTAGGGCTTACCCCATGTTAGCTTCTTTAGACATGGTTTCTTTCCTCCCATCTCTTCTCTTGTGATATATTAATACTTTTTAAGGAATCAAGTTTTGGTTGCATATTTCCATTAAAAAAAATCATAGCATGGGTTTTTCAAAAAGGCTATGGACCATCAAAGGATAAATTTTTTCATTTTTTATGAGTTTCCTAGTCTCCCAAAATCATTGAGTTATATCAAGTAAGAACATAAGTACTTGACCAATGGTAAAAATTAAAGGACATGATATAAATAGTATAAATGATGCACCATATGGATTCCAAATATTAATATTTATTTTTTTACTATTTTATTCATTTTGAATATGTGTGCACGCGTGTGTGTGTGGATATACAAGCCCATAGCTAAATTGATGGTCATGGATTGTCACTTTCTAAAATGAGTTACTATTGCAATACTTAACAAATGAGACAATAACATTACTCTATAAATTTAATATTTCTTTCATAGTGAATACAAAATGCTATTAATTCTAGAATTTTAAATAATAAATTTGGTCAAACAATTAGTTTAGGTACCACTAATAACATTTTTGAAAGCAACTTTGGGAAACTTCTTATAAGTAGATTCATTCTATGCATACTTTTGTACTCTTACATTGGGTAAGTATTCACTTGATTAAAAATGTTGAGCCCTAGTTATGTAAAAATAATTCATGTGAAATAATATTAAATATTATATTCTATTTTTAACTTTTCTCTAAATTATGAAACATTACTCTAATGATTGTCTATTATCCACCTTTACATGTAGAATATGATGCCATCTTGAATGCTCAAAATTTGAACTTGACCCCTCTTTCATTTCCTTTATAATGCTCGATTTATTTCTTACAAGGATATGATGATGTAAGATGATGCAATGTGATATGATATGTGATAAGAGAAGATGTCCCAAATAAGGTGGTAAGTTTTGATTTTATACACCACCTCATGAAATGTATTTGAATTTATGAAGGAACTCAACATGGGAGATGAATCACCACTTAAATTGTTTAGTTGTTAAAAGGGTCCAAATTTAGGCAACTTTAAGATATTAAAGGGAACTTAACGTGCTATTTTCTATTGTGATAGTATTAAACAAATAACCATTGTTTAGTTTATAATTTGAATCTAGTGTGATCAAAGAATGGAAGTCCAAAATTATAAAGTGAGGCCTAAAGTAGTTTGAAAATGTATAAGGATACAAATTTTTATGCTAAATTTATCCCTCACTTTATAGGAATTGTGATCTTAGATTCATACTCTTGGTGAGGTATAGAGTAACACCACAAACGTTCAACAAAATACTAAAAAGGAGAGAATCATTATGGTCCCATTGATCCAATATCAAAATTGAAGGAGTAACAAAGGATAAATACATTAAGAGAAGAGATAGAATGACTATGTTCACATAGAAAGATGATTACCACGGGTCACGTGGATAATTTACAAAAAAAATCAAACTAAAATATTGAAAAATATAAACATGGTTAGAAAAGTGACCTTAAACAATTTAACTACAAAATGGTTGTTGTAGCATGTACCAAAAATATTTGGTATGTGAACAAAGTGTAAAAAGAGTGAGTACATGCATGCACATTTAAGTAATTGTGCACACATCACTCCAAGATTTTTTTTAAAAATGTAGCAACAACACATATCAAAAAATAAGAAAATTTCCACAATGATACACTCTTGAGAAAGGAAAAATCATGATGAATGAATTACAAGACAAACAAGTAGCACATAAGGGATTGAATAACTAGGGCCAGTATGTTATTTGATAAACTATATATGTAAATATGATTGCAATTAATTAACCTCATCCCCCAAAGGTAGAAAATCTATTAACAAAAAGGAAGAAGAAGAGAAAAGGTGGAATTTTTTTAGTCTTTTGGGCTCAACATAGTAAAGACCAAAAAGAGATATTTCAATGTTTTTTGTTTTCCTCAAGTAGACAACATGAAGGAACATTTATGACAATCTCACATTTGCAACATAACATAGATGCAATAAATAAAATAATACAAATAGAAGAATGTTACAGAAGGTTTCATCCCTTCATTACCTTGCATTGACAAAGGATCAAGGGTCATGTAAAGAGAGTTTAACATAACATAAAGAGACATAAAGAAATGTATTACTAGGGAAGTAGATTACATACGTAACTAAACAGATAAAAGAATCTATTATACAAGTGAATCTAGTCAAGAAAATTATTGTCCTTCCAATCATTTTTTAGTATCACATAGGGATTGCGGACAAGATGAAAGTCCGACAACAAGCATGGTAGATGGAGCTACTCAAAGATCCAAAAAAGGACTATTATCTAATGATGGAACATATTGATTGTTACTCTAGGATCTAGAATTAACTTTTTTGAAAATATAAAAAATGACTGAATATTAATCTGAATGATATCATGCATAGCATCATAATTACTAACATCAAGTATTATATCATCAACATAGTCATCCAAATCAATCATTATATGTCCTTTAATGAGAAAAGAAAATTAAAAAGAAATTTTCATAAACAATTTAAAACTTTTATGTGGTTAACTATGATCAACATCCTCCCATGGTTTAGACAAAGATTGGTCAAATAATATCATGTCAATGTTCAATGTCTTAGAAGAGGAAATGATTTGGGAAGAAATTTCATAACCCTTGGCACAATGTCTTTATGAAAAATGGTTCACACTAATTTATTTCTCTTGCTTCACATTGACACTTAAAAAGGTTTTTGATCAATAAAAATATGCTTATTTTCTTCCTATGTAGGGGGGCTAGAGAAATCTCACTTGGTTGAGAGATTCTAGATGCTGGGAATTTTTTTAATAACTTGTAAAAGGTGGGATTGCAACATTCATAGAGGAAAAATAGGAATAGGAAGAAGTCCAAGTCTAAAATGAGAAGGTTTCATAGGTAAAGGATTATTAGGTTTACATAGGGTCAATATCCTTTCATGTTTGAATTTTTGATAATTTATGAAAGAACATCTTCTTAAGATCTTTAGAGTCTAAGCATTTCAAGGAAAAATGAACCAAGCATGAAGTTTCCAGCTCTCACTAATGGCATATAAAGACTATGGCTGATTATGATTATACACTCATTCTTAGAGAACTTCAAAAATTTATGGATGGTATAAGGAATACTTTCCATAGAATTAACTAGGGGATATCCTAACTTCACATGAAATTGGTCAATTGTAAAGATAATAAAAATGTACGTAATAACTTATAAATCAATACCAACCTCAATAGGAAGAGTAATATAACCTATAATAGGACAATTGAAACCATCATGGACTTTAATCATAAAATCAAAAAAATTATATGTATTTTGATGATTTTTTATTTGTTTGTAAATAGATGTTCCTTAGTTAACAATCACCATATATGATAAATTCATGAGCACTCCTCATAAGAGATCTCCTTTAATTTTCTCCTTAATGTATATTGGTTTATGTGCATACCTCGAATCAAAATTAACAAGACATTCAAATTAGGCTTTGACTTCTCATTAAGGCTCATTAAATAGTTATCTTCAATACACATCATCAAGAATCATGCAAGTAGGTTACTTAGGGATCAACAACATTGGAAGAATGACAAGGGAAAGCATTGGTTTAGATTTACAAATTTTGGTTAGGAGGTACTAAGGATTTTTTTTTTCATTCAAACTCTCCATAATATAGTTTGAATTCAATAAGATCCCAAATCACATGCTTCAATCTATAAAAAATCTCAATATCACATCTTACTTTGGGGTAGTATTCGTAAAAGGGTTTATATAAAAAGGAAGCTAACAAATATTATAGCTATCTACAAGTTTCATAGGAAGAATCTTTATTACATTATTAATAATTTATTTAAGTATCATACCATGCAAGGATTCAAAAAAGGGAGTGAAATTACAACATGTGGAGATTAATGATAAAGACATATCCTTGATTGGGACGAAAATAAGCCATGTAAATAAATGAATTGGATGCAAGATCTAGGAATGCATACATAAAGTACAAATCTAGAATTACTAAAAGCTGGGCTTGAAATTGGAAGAAAGTGTTATATTCAAGGGCCCTTTCCATTAATATTGGACATGGAGAAAGATATATTTTCTAGATCAAGATGATGTTCTAAATCCCCCTCATTAGAAAATGTCAGATATTGATGGAAAAGATTATGATTATCCTTGTGTCTCTAAAAGCTAATTTTGTATGCATTTGTCTACTCTTCAAAATTTTGGTTTTTTCTCTAGCCACTTGCACATGAAATAGATATAAGACATTGTTGGGTCGATATGAATTTTCCTAGGTCAAATGTTATATTTGAACTAACCCTAAAATGAAAATAAAATTGAAATTGAAAGAATGCCTTGAAATGATAAAGGATAAGTCTAAATTTAAAATTCTAAAATGCAATGTTATACATCCACGAGTCTCCTTTTTGTTGAAGTCTCCACGAAAAGGTTGATATTGTCATGTAGAAATGTATAATCAACTTTATAATAATTTTATCATGGATGCCATCTTGAATAGATGAAATCTATCCGACCTCTCCTTCACTACCTTGATAATGCTTGATTTTTTTCTCAATGACATATGATATGTTGTAGGATAGGATAAGGTGTACCAAATGAGGTGACAATATTAACCTCACCTTATTAAAAATGTATTTGATATTAATGAAGTAGGTAGATAAGGGAAACAAATTTAATGTATTTGATATTAATGAAGTAGATAGATAAGGGAAAAAAATTTCTACTATATTTTCTGACTATTTGAGGGTCTAAAATTTGGCCCTTTAAGATGGAGGAAGAATGAAGTTTTCCAACCAATAAGGGCTAAAGAAAGGACCTCTCACCCAAGTGATAGGTAAAATTTAAATTGTGAGCTAGTGTGAGTAGCATTATACATGTTCAACGTATGGAAGTTAGAGCACTAAAGTGAGGTCTTTAACTAAATATGAAATTGAAATTTTTATAGAACAAGAGCTCCGAGAGAGCTAGAGTCCCTGCCTTTAATGAAAGATGGATCATGCTAGATTATTTTTGACAAAAGGGCAGATTGTACTACATTATTTTTTGTTAGAAATATTAATTTCTACTCCAATCCATCATTAAACATTTCTAGAAGTTTAGGTTTATGTTTAGGTTGTGTTGGCTATAACAGTTTCCAGAATCCTATAGATAAGTGTCTTGTCGGCAAATGTCAAAAAATTCTAGAGATTGTAAATTTTCCTATAAATGGAAGTGTTGTGTATTCATTTCATCAATCAATAAAAAGGTAATCAAAATATTGTGCCGCAGCACATTCATTGCATTCATATTTTCTTGTGTGCCTTTGCCCACCCATAAAAGTGGTATCAGAGCCAAGTTCAGAAGAGTAGTTTGAAGGATTATGCATAAGGAGGATTGTAGAAGGGAAAGGAGATATAAAGTTATTGTGAGATCTGTAAGTTTTTTTTATTTAGGGTTTGTTGTATCTGTGAATTTTGTTTATAAGTTTCTATCAGGTATGGCTTCAAGGAGTTTTCAGGATTCAATTCCTATGTTCTCTGGAAAGAATTATGATGATTGGGCTTTTAGAATGAAGCTTATTGTGAGATCTGTAAGTTTTTTTTATTTAGGGTTTTTTGTATTTGTGGATTTTGTTTATAAGTTTCTATCAGGTATGGCTTCAAAGAGTTTTCAGGCTTCAATTCCTATGTTCTCTAGAAAGAATTATGATGATTGGGCTTTTAGAATGAAGCTTATGTTTGATTCCTATGAGTTATTAGATATAAATTTTAACTGGTTATGCTAAACCTATAGATGAGTCTACTTTAAATGCTAATCAAAAGAAAAAGCTTGATGAAAATAGGCAAAAGAGTAAAAAAGCTTTGTAGATTATTGGAGAAGCTTTGGATGACTCAGTTCTTGGAAAAATAAAGCTAGCTGTTATAGCCAAGCAAGCTTGGGACATTCTTGAGACTTCATATCAAGGTACAAGTAAGGTAAAGATTGTTAAATTGCAAGCACTTAGAAGAGAATTTGAGAATTTACAAATGAAGGAGTCAGACTCTGTAGAGAAATTTCAAATTGTGTTATGAATTTGGTTAATCAAGTAAGGATGAATGGTGATGAGCTTTCTGACCAAAAAGTTGTAGAAAATATTTTAAGAAGTTTTCCTCCTAAATTTGATAATTTTATGGTTGCAATCGAAGAATCTAAAGATTTAACAACATTGTCTATAGATAAGGTGTTTGAATCCTTGTATAATCATGAAGATAGGTTGAACAAGCGTAATGATAATTCACTGGAGAAGGCATTCAAAACAAAAATGACATTTGGCAGAGGTAGAGGAAGAGGAAATGCTAGATTTAGAGGACGAGGACAAGGCAAAAATTATTTTCAAAAAGAAAAAAGAAGTCTAGATTCAGGAGGAAGAAGAAATCAATACTCTTA
Organism: Cupressus sempervirens; assembly: GCA_028749045.1. Classification (NCBI taxonomy): domain Eukaryota; kingdom Viridiplantae; phylum Streptophyta; class Pinopsida; order Cupressales; family Cupressaceae; genus Cupressus; species Cupressus sempervirens. The sequence continues at coordinate 333,575,562 of CM053787.1, forward strand.
TTCAAGGGGAAGCTATAAAAACTAGACATATCAAAGGTATGATAAATCAAATATTCAATGTTATTATTGTAAAAATTTTGGACATTTTGCAAATGAGTGTAAAAAGAAAGAAGTTGATATGAGTAAACAAAATGCAATTTTTTCTGAGAGTAGTTCTAAGACATTGTTCATTACTTGCAATGTAGCTCAAGAGAGCACACATGATTTTTGGTTTTTAGATAGTGGTTGAAGCAATCATATGATAGGCAATAAAGAGTTTTTTGAAAGTTTGGATGGATCAATTAAATCCGAAGTAAAGTTGGGAAATAATGAGATAGTGGAAGTGAGTGGAAAAGGCACAATCAATGTTATAACAAAGCATGGTAAGAAAACTATTTTTGATGTATACTTTGTACCTAGTTTGAAACATAATCTTATAAGTATGGGGCAACTTAGCCAAAAAGGTTATAGAACTATTTTTGAGAAAAAATTGTGCACTATATTTGATATGCCTCCTAGTAACATGGTGATTGCAAGGGTAGAAATGAAAAATAATAGAATGTTTCCACTTTGGATGAAGAGCAATATGACTGATGAAGTTGTAGCAAGTTTCAAGACAATAAGTCAAGATCAAACATGGATATGGCACTTGAGGTATGGTCACCTAAATCTCAAAGGGTTATCTTTATTGCAAAGAAAGGAAATGGTAAGAGGCTTACCCCCAATTGAAGCATCATTAAGTCCATGTGAAAGTTGTATTTTGGCCAAACATCATAGAGAAAGTTTTCCAAAAGGGATGTCATATAGAGCAAGGGTACCTTTAGAAATTGTGCATTTGGATACATGTGGTCCAATGAAAATGCCATCATTAGGGGGGAGCATTTATTTCTTAACATTTATTGATGACTTTACTAGAAAGACATGGGTTTACTTTCTTAAATACAAATCTGAAACTTTTAGCAAATTTAAAGAATATAGGGCTTTTGTTGAGAAACAAAGTGGTTTACCTATCAAGGTATTGAGATCTGATAGAGGAGGAGAGTATAAGTCAAATGAGTTTTTAGATTATTGTAGAGATCATGGAATCAAAAAGAAATTTACTACTAGTTACACACTAGAACAAAATGGTGTTGCAGAGAGAAAAATAGGACAATAATGGAGATGGCAAGGAGCATGTTGAAAGGTAAAAATCTTCCTAGTAGTTTCTTGTATTGTTTATATTTTGAATAGGATTCCAATAAAGATTGTGAGGGACATGGTTCCACAACAAGCATGGAGTGGTAAGATTCATAGTGTTTCTCATCTCAAAGTATTTGGCTATATTGCATATGCACATGTTCCTAAATAAACTAGAAGTAAGTTAGATGATAAGAGTAAGAAATGCATTTTTTTTTGGCTATGATATGCAATCTAAGGCATATAGTTTGTTTAATCCTATCATCAGAAAAGTCATTGTGAGTAGGGATGTTTTATTTAAAGAGGATGAATCTTGGGATGGAAATATAGATACAAATGTTATAGGTGCTGGAAATATATCATATGATGAGAAGGATAAAAAGGATCATGAAGATCAAGAGGATCAACCAAATGATCAAGAAGGAACTCCACCACGAAGTCCACAAGGAGATCACTTAGAAAATGAAGTTGAGCATGGCGAATGTTCAAATTCACAAGTAAGTAATAATTCAAACCCTATACTTGCACAATTGAGATCAAGCAAGAAAACTAGAAGGTTGAGCGAGATTTATAATCAAGGAAGTAAATTAGATTTGCAATCAAAATTTGCTTTATTTACTCAAGATCCTATAGATTTTGAAGATGCAATTAAGGAAGCACATTGGATCAATGCAACATTTGAATGATGAAATATAATCAATTGAGAGAAATGATACATGTGAATTAGTTGATTTGCCTAAGAACAAAGATTGCATTGGTGTAAAATGGGTTTATAAGACTAAGTTTAAAGCTAATGGAGATGTAGACAAATATAAGGCAAGGTTAGTTGCCAAGGGATTTTCACAAGAATATGGGTTGACTATAATGAGACATTTGCACCTGTAGCAAGACTTGATACTATCATAATAGTATTAGATATTCTAGCTCAAAACAAATGGATGGTTCACCAAATGGACATCAAATCAGCATTTTTGAATGGATATTTGGATGAAGAAGTCTATGTGCAACAACCACTATGATATGAAAGAAGAGGACATGAAGTCAAAATTTTATAAGTTGAATAAGGCACTCTATGGATTGAAGCAAGCTCCAAGAGCCTAGTATAGTAGAATAGATTCATACGTGATGGAGAATGGATTCAAGAGAAGTAACAGTGAACCTACATTATATACCAAGATCAATGAACAAGGTCATATTTTGATTGTTTGTTTATATGTTGATGATTTGATCTTCACAGGTAATTTATCTATTGACATGTTTAAATCAACAATGAAAAGGGAATTTGAAATGATAGATCTAGGATTGATGAAATATTTTCTTGGCATTGAAGTTACTCAAAATGATAAAGGGATTTTTATTTGCCAAAGTAAATATGCAAAAGAGATTTTGAAAATATTTAGATTGATAAATTGTTCTCCAATTTTTACACCTATGGTAGTAGGCACCAAATTAAATAGAGAAGATACTAAGAAGGGTTTTGATTCAACTATATTCAAAAGATTGGTTGGTAGTTTGATGTATCTCATTACTACTAGACCAAATATTATGTATGGAGTGAGTTTAATCTCTAGTTTCATGGATTCACCAAAGAACTCACATTGGCAGACATGAAAAAGGATTTTGAGATATATTGTAGGAACTATGAATCATGGCATTTTATATTCCACTTCAGATGATTTTCAATTAGTTGGATAGACAGATAGAAATTTTGTAGGGAATACTGAGGATAGAAGGAGTACATCTGGATATTCATTTCATCTTGGGATAGGTGTTGTAGCCTGGGCATCAAAGAAGCAACCTATAGTAACTCTCTCATCAGCTGAAGTAGAGTATGTAGCAGGAACAATGGCAACATGTCAAGCAGTATGGATGCGAAGGATTTTGAAAGACTTAATGCAAGCTCAAGATGGACCTACTACAATCTATTGTGATAACAAGTCTGCTATTGCACTTTCAAAGAACCACGTGTTTCACAAGAGGACAAAGCACATTGACACAAGGTATCGCTTCATTAGAGAGCTAGTTAATAGCAGAGAAATTAATCTACAACATTGCAGATCAGAGGAGCAACTTGCAGATATCTTCACCAAGGTTTTACCACAAGTATAGTTTGAAATTTTGAAGGAGGCTCTGAGAGTTGTAAATATTAAAGAATCTTTGTAATAGTTGATAATAGAAATTAGGGGGGAGTGTTAGAAATATTAATTTCTACTCCAATCCATCATTAAGCATTTCTAGATGTTTAGGTTTAGGTTTAGGTTGTGTCGGCTATAGCAGTTTCCACAATCTTATAGATAAGTGTCTTATTGGCAAATGTCAGAAATTTCTAGAGGTTGTAAATTTTTCTATAAATGGGAGTGTTGTGTCAATAAAAAGGTAATCAAAATATTGTGCCACAACACATTCATTGCATTCATATTTTCTTGTGTGCCTCTGCCCACCCATCATTTTTGTTTTAGTGTTAGATGTTAGAAAAGTGTTTGAGTGAGATTCAACCTAAATCTCCAAAATTCTTGATTGATATGTGGCTCAACTTCCACTAGCAAAGATAGCAAAATAAAGACAAATTAGTACCAAGAATTGAAGAGTATGATGAGTTGTGTTCTAAAATAAATTTGAGAAGAACTACTAGAAGAGAATGTAGACAATGATACCACAAGCATAAAATAAGTTTTGTTTCTATTTTTTGAATAGAGAAAGCCATAAAACCTCGATGCATGAGAACTAACCAAAAATTTTATTTGTACTTCTTTACTTTTATGATTCAAAGTAGCCATGGACTAATACTATCCATGAGATTTTAAAGCTAATTTAACGTTTAATTCTAAATGTGATAGTAACAAACTGGAATGATGTAGATTGAATATTTCTTTCCTTTGAATGCTAAATAGGTAAGTGTAAAAGTTTATGTTTGAGAACTAGTGCATTACAATTCTAAATTTCTTATTTTTTTTTCACTATAAATATGTATCTAAATGATTGTATGATACTACTACTCAATATTATTTGGATATGGCTAGATAAGTAATCAGCAGAATGGCTTATATAAGAATTAAAAATTAAAATCTATATCAATCTTTATGTTTTGGAGGATAGATACAATGATGATAAAATGCATAATTGGAAACTCAATATGAAGATTGTTACAATATTTTATAAATCAAAGTTTTATATTTGGTGTAGAATCATAAGAGTCTAGCCCAAGTATTTTAGTTCTAAAATGTATTTTCATCACTCAGGTGATTGGAATAATAAAATAAAATAATGAGAGCTATACAATTTTCCACAACAAAAGAAAAGTGTAGAAAAGACTGTGCATATTGATAAAATAACAAAGAAAGTAAAATTTTCTCTTCAATCAATTGAAATTAACACAAATAATTTAAAAGGTCATGAACAATTAGATATTGTACAAAAAATGGAGAGAATTAATTAGTGCGTAGGGTGTATGCACTATCTTGAGAGTGGAGTAGAAAGTGCATACCTTTATCATATCACTAATAACTATGGATAATGGCGATGTATATACCTTGTCTCTTGCATTTCTTTCCTAGGCATAAGAATAGTATGCATATTAATTTCTAGAAATCTAATTGCATAGCATGTGAAACTTTCACAATGGGGAAAATAATTTATAATCTCAAATCATAGTGTTTCCTAAGCATAAGAATAGTATGTGTATTAATTTATAGAAATATTATTAACCACTTCTAGCTTCATAACATGCTTTCACAATGGGGAAAATTATTTATAATCTTACATCGTAGGGTTTTGTATTATTTATCTACTGCAAAACCATAAATTGACATGACAAACACAACATAAACTACTAAGGGGACAACTTACAACTCCTACTTTATTTGAAACTCATGGAGCAATGCAAATGTTAGGAAATTTGTCAAATCATATATGCTACAGAAAAAATGTTGAGTTTGCAAAATATTAAAAATAGCTAAATCAAAAAGTGGGTCTTATAAAAAGTCTTTATTTATTCTCATTTATAATTGAGTTTATGATACCACACTTCATATTTAAAATTATCACACTACACCACATATCGGATTGAAAGAATTGACGTCTCAAGCTTTGGATTATAGACCCCAAAATAGAACAATCATTTCAAAGGATCAATACTTGAAGTTGTTGAAATCCATAGAATAATAAAGAAACAATATAAGTCTACAAAAAATGTTCTAGTTTGATGAAGTATGATGAACAAAAGAAAAAAGCTGGTTGAATCGCTGAATTATTCTTGGAGTGCTATGAAATTTGAAAATCTAGAAGGGTTAAACTTTAGAGGAAGTATCTTAATCAAAAGAACATGTTGAAGTTATAGACAAATAGCTTGAACCAATCTTACTACTAGGAGATTAAATAGTTTTCAAATTACCAAAGAAGATGGAATAGAAAGGTAGAAAAATTGTTTAATAACTTGCAAAGCCTCCTTTGTGAGAAGGATGTCCATGTCCTCTTTGATGCGGGTGAAATTTTAATGTATAGTAAAAGAAGTGCCATGTTCATCTAGTTAAAAATGTTTCTTTCCAAGGTAGCCCCTTTATCCAATTTTAAATGATAGAGCCCAACAGATGGGAACATGGAAACACAAAGAAATTGCGTAGTTTAGCATCACTGTAGAGAAAATGCTTTGTGATAGTATGGAATTTATATGAGTTCAAATAAATTCATAAGAAAATCTTGGCTAGAAATTGAGGATACCAAATAATAGGTATCTAGCTAAATGAATGTGGCTGAAATTGTGACCTTGAAGGGTAAGTTTTGGTAAAAAAAAAGTTTGAAATGTTGTCAAAGGAAAAGATTAAATTGTGGAATGGATGAAAGGGATGGAGAGGGCTAATAATGAAACTCTGATGGGAAAAGGGAGGTTTATGCATCAAATTTCATAATAACGACACAAGTTTGGAAAATCATCCTTGAACCAACAAATCCTCAAACAAATATTATTAATGTTAAATCTATGCAAAAACCTAAATATTATTCATCAGTAATAGAAACGTATTTACTTATGAAAGTTGTCATGTGTTTCCAACTTAACCGAATATTATTCATCAATAACAGTAACATATTTAATTATAAATATAGTGTGTTGCCAAGTTGACCTCAACTTGAAATAACAATATTAAAATTCTTTTATTCTTATGATCACAAAGATATGTCTTCCTTAATTTTGAGCTAAAGAATACTTGTTACAGCCTACAAGAACAAGAGCACACAACATCAATCATGGCACAAAGATAAGGTGTATATGACTAATGAAAACATGGACAATGATCATAACTTTATAATGTTTCTGTGTAGCACCCAGTTAGCTACAACTCCACGTCACATGGCCATGAAACATAAATCTACCATCTAATGTGTTATTACAACCAACACCAACAAGGATGTGTATTTGCAAGCAAGTTATTATGACTACACACAAGTATAGTCTTATTTCAAATATATCAAGAAATTACTGATTATTTATATTGACTTCCATAGTTATACGTTAAAGGCTACAATCCACTCAATTAAGTGGCCAACTCCTCTTCTCGCATGCTCTAAATGGCCAAACAACATTTTTTTGTTGTTCTAGGAAATAACAATACTAACATTGAGGATTGTCAAGTAGAACTCCACATCAAATGTGTACATCCATTTTAAATATCTAAAATCTAAACACAAATTAAATAATAATCTAGATATCATTTCGATTCAGCACTATGGTGACTCCTGAATGATATCACTTTGAAATAGAGAAGGAGCTCTATGCACTATTTGATTAAAGCTGCCAACAAGAAATCTGGGAGCTTGTTTTTTTTCCAATGCACAATGCACTCTTAAGCGTTCTGGTTCTTGGATCCTACAATCTCAAGGGTTTTTTTTTTTATTGAATTTTTGAAGATGAATGCTTTAAAAATAATGGAAGTTGATAGTATCAAGCTTGATAACTAGAATTTTATAGCTCAATAGTCTGATCAAGATATTTGGATATAGTAAATAGGAGATGAATAAAATGCATTTTCCATTGAAATTTTTGAAACAACCATAACCTACTAAAATCATAGATTCAATAATAGAAACTTGCACCTTTTTCAGGCCAAGAAAATTGCAACAGAAAATAAAATATGAAAAAAAAATGCAAGGAAGCACACCTCTTGAATCTCAGGAAGCCTCATGCTTGATTCTTTATATAGATAAGGTTGTGTTTCCAATAAAGCTATGTTGGTTTTGTGAGTGGCCTTCATGAGTATGCTCCTCAAGTAGTTTCCTCCCAAGGCAACTCACTATTGTGATTGCAAAAACTCCTTTTGTGTTGGCACCTACAAAACAATTATATAGTGGTGGAAAGACGTGGATTAGAGTTGTACAAAATAAGAGATAAATTTTCTCCTCCCATATTGTCTAATGGAGTGGAGAATTTTCATTGCACTGAAAGAGCCCTTACTTAAATGTTGATTATTCTATTTCAGTAAACCCTCCTTAGACATGCTAATAAAAGGGAGCTTTTTGAGCTTGAGATTGAAGTGCCATGTGCAAAATTGGTGAATTGCAAAATGTAAAATGGAGAAATTTAGTTGAGATAAGTAGAGTTCACCAGTGACACTTGCCCATGCTATTTCCATGACATGTATACCAACTGTGTACATGTGAAATGAAATGCAAAATGCCAAGTTTTTAATTCAGCAACACGCTTCCTTTTTGGGCTAAATGTTTAATTTATGCACCAAACTTCTTAAATTACTTCCACCTCATTACATGCAAACAAACCTCCTTAACAAGTGAAGCCAAAATATGCATGTATATTTTCAAAAAGTGACATATAGTCTTTTAGAAGAATGACAATTGCCATGCTTTGAATATTTTAAGTAATTTTTTGATTGAAAAAAGAAAAGGTTGCTAGAAAAAATAATAATGACCAATAGGAAAAATCTAGTTAAAATCTAGTTTATATTAATATTAATGATGTCAAAAAAATTTCCTCATATCTTTAAAACTATAGTCTGAAGGGTATTATATAAAAAAACACGATTTCCAACTATCAAACTAATATTGATAAAAGTACTCCCGCCAGGGACTAATAATCCTTTTTTATCTTCAAATTCAAAACTGAATTGTAAATGAAAGTACAAGTTTTCGGAATGATTTTTGAAAGCTAAGACTTATGAACAAATTCTAGACTGAAAATTATATATGGTCATCTTTTATATAATATAAAGTTATTGTACATAAGAAGATTTAATTATATATATTACTATAAATTTTTGTGCAATTTTCATTAGCCTGATCTCTCTAATTGAGCTATACATTTTTTTGTTTTACAATTGTATCATTTTGTGCATAGAATAACCAAAATTTAAAAGTTAGAAAGAGATAAGAACTTTAGTATAAATATCAGATAATATTTCATAAAAGTTTCTTATACGTTAGAATTGCCCTATTGATTTAATATATTAAAAATGTTATTACATTAATAAATATAGACCTAAATACAATTCAATTAACTAACCCTATACATTTTATTTACTTCAGTAATTTCAGCTATTCAATTAAGCACCCTTGTATATTTAAACTAATTTAACTCCGATATGTAAACATTTCATTGAGTTATTCTCCATTGCAACCCCTCAATAACTATCAGAGCTCACTTGTACTACTCTTAGAATAATATTTTACTTTGATGTCATGTTGCCACAAAAGCTCAATGAGTCATATGGATTTTCTTGTTGAATAATGGTTTAAACCTAATATGTTCAACTCTACGTGCAATACAACAATCAAAGTCAATATTAAATTGAGCTTGTAAATGCCATGCAAATATCAACACTGCAAATGCAAGAGCAGATAACAGATTTGTTATCTCCCATATTCACAATCACTCCAAAACAGCGATAACTTATCCATGCCATAATTTGTTCCTTGTTTTAGAGCATTCTCAACTGATTAAATTGTCTCCTACTCCTATCATTATTATTGTCCTGCATTAATAGTGATAACATCAGACCAAAATTCTTTTGCCCACTTCAAATATCAATGGCATAATATAAATAATTCATAGCATAAAAAACATTTTCAGAATTGGCAAGGCAGCATGCCTGTTTATACTCCTTCATGGTCATTTACAGATGGTCCCAAGAAAATGAGATTCCTAAATCCAAACAATAGAAACTATTTACAAAATGAGAATTAAATATGAAGCCTCCAAGCTCTGAGACCATGGACTATATTTAATAAAACAATAGAAGTAAACATGACAACCTTTATAAGTGACGGATAGAGAAGGTTCGGATTGGAGGCATCTAGTGATGCCCTAGGTGGTCCTTGATAAGATGGATGATAATTGATAATGAATCCCACATTTAAAACTTATGATTATGGCGAGTCTTATACTTCATAATTGTTTGGTAGGTTATTATCAAATAATAATAATTAATATATCAAAATGATTGTAAATGGTTAGTAGATTAGTATCTTTATGTACATCTATTTGAAACCATTTTAAATAAAATGAAGAAAATAAAAATAAAACATGAATCAAAGCAAGCAGAGCACATACCTGGCATGAGCAAAAAGATCATAAGAGTGAAGAGAGAAGTCATAGAGCTAAGCTAGGGAAAATTCTTTCAAAGATTGAAAAACTAATGACAAACAAATTAAAGAAAATTAAACTTATATTTTAATAGGTTAATAGGAAGATAATACCAAGCTTCAATGCAACTTACCACACAAAAACTCCTGCTACTGGAAATTGCACGAGAAAGTAAAAAATATTGCCAAGAAAAATCACCTCGGCCAATGGCAAAATGGAAAATTTATGACAAAAAATTCATTTGAATAGATATTAATCCAGCAACTATAGGATATAACAAATGGTTTACTATTTTTTAAAGTTTTTGAGGCCTAAACTAATGAAAAAAGAGACTTGAAAACATTTACTCGGAAAGGCTTTAAAAAAAAAAAACCAAACATTCAATATGTTTACATCAATCTGAAGAGTTGCATTTCATTTAAGAAAGAAGGCACTGAGACATAACTAAGAATTGCACCACCTCCTACTCCAAAATTCACTCTGTGTCTCAACTTCTTTGCCCTTACTTTACAGATGGGAGGGGAAGCCCTAAAATATTCTTGGCACACACCACAAAATAGATAGTAGGCTTCTTAAAATTTAAATTTACACCTTTTATCCCAAATATCATTCTGGATTTTTGAATGCACAAGCACATCCACATTAATAATTTCATCCACATAAATCTATTTAGCTCACAAACTACAACCACACTCTTAATATTGTACAAAGGTTATTTAAAACCTCAAATTTTTCCATTTGTGAGTGGAATGAAGGTCTGCCCCAAAGGTCTATCTGGAGTTTTCAGAAGAAAATCTGCCTACAAGATAGTCATGCTAGGTCAAACCCTATGGCTTTCTCCATGGATGGTTTATGGTTTGAATGTACAGATCTTTATTTATTGTGTCGGCTGCTCTGAACACAACCAATGCTTGAGCCTTGTTTGCAATGCCTCTTCCTGCAAATCAAACAATTTGAATGAAAACCACACAAATATATAAAATGAGAAAAACTTTGAAAATATAACAAATATAGAGAAAATGATCCCAGAAACATAAATTGAGCTGAATTGTACTTATTGTTGTAATAAAATCTGACTTACACCATGTTTTTTCTCTGCACCTACCTCCTCCCACTCAATTTTCCACTACATCTACCCTCAATAAAACCAAAATCTCATGCCTTAAAGAAGACAGTGGTTAGGGAGGTGAGCCATCATTGCTACCTGTTATTGCATGTATGTTAAGTGGCGAAGTATAGATGATGCATGTAAAGGGATTTTTGAATGCCAGCTGCAAACTATAGATTTTTCATCAATTTTGTTGATTGATAAAAGAAAATACTACCAGAGAAAATGGTTTGAACCAATCAGAAACTAAAAATAATATAATAAAAAATCAACAATTATAAATAAAAGGTGGAGGACCATAAGTAAAATTTTCTTACACACATTTCAAAGGCATATTAATAGAAAGAAAGACATACGAAAATTATAGTCTCCTGCTTTACGGCAGGAACTAACAAGTGCCCTCAAATCTTTTCAGTGAATTATTCACATAAATATAACTTGAGAATCCTAATACAAACACATTACTAATACAACTAACTAAGAATTAACTATCAAGCAATAATGTAGATATCTCTCTTTGAATTCTTTTCTCAATGCCATAGAATATATCTCGTTCAATGCTCTAAAAGAATGAATCAAGATTTGTACACTTATGATCCACACTTCCAATACTTACAGATTAATAAATGATTAGCACTATTTAATCTGTCAACGAAAAACATAGAAATCTTATTTTTCAGCTTCTTCTTGATCTACTTTTTAGAATTATTTAAATTCTTTTACACATAATATTACTGTCAAAACACCATCATGTATCTAAATTCATTGTTGACATTTACCTCCATAGGAGAAAGCTAGTTTACCTATTGCAACAAGGACGTGCCCGTAATTATAATCCTTGCAAGTAAGCATAAACACATATTATACAAAAACATCCATTAATCCCTACATAACGTTGTGGATATGGTTGAGATCTTACGGCATTATCAAGCCAATATTGGAAGCAGCTGGCTTTAACCTCTTTCCTCAATAGCATAAAAAATATCTCATTAAATGCTCTGGTATGATATTTCAGAAGCCATTGAGGGAGAGGTAAGACCAAGTTTCTCCATAAATCAAATCAGAAACCTCAGAAGAATATAATACAAGCCTCCATTATCAAACATTTTTCCAAAAGAGGAAGAGAATGGGAGGCTTAGCTTACATGAAAAATATTGTAAGCTGCAATATTTATAAGAGAAAGTAGGACCCGAATTTTTGAAAAAGTAATTGTGGAGGAACCAATGAAAGTGGCCTCATATCAGAGATCTTAGTTGACATCCAACGATATCCAACAAAATTTTATTAAGATAAAAGAATAATTTATTTCACTGCAGTTTGAGAGTTGTTTTGTGTTTGGTGGTGTTGTTTTCTTTTTAATTAAAGAACATTCCTATGATATATGCCTCTAATGATAGTGATGTGAGTCGTCAATTTGATAATTTGGAACCCATGGAGAATGTTTCAAAGTCAATAATTCGAATATAATCTACATAGATATATTGAAGGTGCATTTAAAAGTTTGGAATTGAAATATTATGTTAAAAGTCAAAATCTTGTTGACATAATTCCCACCGAGCTAATGTGCGTACGAAAACTATTAGCCCAGTGAATCTAATATTTATAATTGGGCTTGCAATTGAAATACATAAGGGCAAGGGTTTGTTTAGCTGCGGGAATATAAAAATGGGAACAGAAATACTTAATCTTCAATAGAAAATAGGGTTATGTATTCTTATTCTTGTTTGGTTCACCTAAAATTTGATGTGGAATTCACGGACTCAAAATTTTATGTTTTCTAAAATAAAAAAAATTGGAATAGGAATACGTATTCCTATTCCACCTTTTTAGGTGGAATAGCAAATGGTCATTTTTGGGCAAAAATTGGAATACATATTCCAATTTTATTCCTATTCCAATTTCGATTTGGTGCATCCAAACAGAGAATTCAAAATTTTAACAATATACATATGCCTATTCCAATTGTATTCTCGTTGCCAAATGGACCCAGAGTGAAATGACCCTAGAAAAGAAATGGCATCAACCAATCTATTAGAATTTTTTATGTTTATAAGCTTGTCTTCTACTTTAATCATAAATGACTCTTAGAATTTCATATTAAATGCCAACAATAGTTCTTAATAGTAAATGCCAACCTTTTAGTTGGCATTCTTATAAATTCATCTACCGAATTAACATTTTTACATAATACACTCTCTAACTCATCATTTCAGCTAAGTGGGATTGGATAGATTTTGAGAAGTATATGGTAACTACTGTTAAATCTCCTTTGGCTTTCAAAATATCTACAGGCCATATTTTCTTAGTATTTTTTTGGGAGGCTTTGAAGGAGATGCAAAAGAAGCTCATTTCATTTATTCATTATCTCTAACCTCTTTTGAGATTTATATAAATTTTTACTTTCAAGTTTTTCTAAGGTAACGCCTTAAAGAACTTTCTAGTTCGTGTTATTTCTACATTAAAATCCATACAAATAATTAAAGTTTGCTTACTAAGGTGAATACATGAAAAGATTCACAAAATTTGTATCTTATGATTCTATATCTATCGATGCACTCTTCCATTGAAGGATTTACATGTTGTTCCTTAATGATTACAACTTGTGCCTACTGAGTTTATGCGTTATAGAACTAGTGATTGTGAAAAATCAACTATTGTAGTCACTAATTATTAATCTCCTATCATAAACGATTATTAAACTGCCAAAAATAAATTCACAACTTAATATCAAAAAATAACACAACTGCAACTTCACCAATAAAAATATGGAAAGAAATACACAATGAACACAATATTTTTCGACAAATTGTCCTTGGAAAAACTCCTAAGAGAAAACTAGTTCTACAGATGAGGAATTATATTAAACTTCAACAAATCAAGAGATACAAAATTCCTTGCCTCTCACTGGCAGAACTCTGACAACCTCCTAATTTCTCTCGCTGATATTCCCCACTACTATTCCCATGTTAACATTGTGCCCTTGCTAACACAGCAAGACTGTTTTCTAACATTGTAAACATACAAACTCATTTGCTAGCACTGCAAATGTTTCTCCAAACTTCTTGTTCTCCAAATGCCCCCTAGACCCCCTTTTATACTACTCTTGTTGGTAAACCAATGACCAAGATCGATTTACAATCGATGACTGAGATATAAAACAACTTACCAACCCTAACAAAATTGGTTTCTAGTTGCTTCTAAAAGAAGTCAATTATTTAATAAATAATTGTGCTTACTCTAACCAATTTGTTAGAAAAAATAATTATATACTAAATAATATCATATGGATGAACAACTATCCAAGCTACCAAAACTAACACTCCCTCTTAGCAAGGAAGTTGTTTTGCATGACACCCAACTTATCTCTAAAGAAGATGAATTTTGTCTTCCTCAATGTTTTAGTCAGAATGTCTGCTACCTACTCCTCTGTAGGTATCTATTGTAGCTGAACAACTCTCCATTGTAAATTTTTTTTGATAAAGTGATAACTAATATCTATATGTTTAGATCTATCATGAAATACTGAATTCTTAGACAACTTGATGCAACTCTGATTATCACAATGTATTTCAGTAGTCTCAACCTTCTAACCAAACAAAGCTACTAACAACTTCCAAAGCCATATAGCTTCACATGTCGCCATGCTAGCTACTATGTATTCTACTTTTGTTGAACTCAGAGCCACAAACTTCTACTTCCTATTGAACTAAGAAACAACTCCTAATCCCAAGTTGAAACAACAACCTGAAGTGCTCCTTTTGTCCATTGTACTTCTTGCCCAATCTATGTCAGTATAGCCTATCAACCTGGTACCTTCACCTTGAACATATCTGATCCCATACTCAATTGTACCATGCAAATAATGCAACACATGCTTAGCTACTATCCAATGCATTCTTTTTGGTTCAACCATGAACTAACTAAGGGAGTTAACTACAAATGCTATATCTAGCCTAGTGTTGAGCAAATACATAAGTGAACCAATCAATTGTTTGTATAAAGTGGGATCTACATCCTTCTCCCTAGATGTATCTACCTTCCTCCAATTTTTGATCATGGGTGTAGACATGGCTTTGCAATCCTCCATCATGAATTTCTTCAAGATTTCAATGTAGTATTTCCCTTGACCAAGGAAAATCTCCCCATCTTTCTGCCACACTTTCATGCCTAGAAAGTAGTGCATAAGTCCCAAATCTTCATCTCAAACTCTTCTGCAAGGTTCCTCTTGTACTCCTCTATGAGCCCTAGTGAACTTGAAAGAAACAGGTCATCCACATAAAATAAAAAGAATGAGAATCTCACCCCCAACCACCAAGTAGTAGAGGTTAGCATCCGCTTCACTCTTCACAAAGCCCATTTTCTGCAAGTATGTATCAATGCATTTGTACCACGCTCTAGGAGCCTGCTTCTGTCTGTACAATGCTTTCTTCAATCTATACATGTGGGTCTCTTTGTTGTGTGCTACAAAGCCTTCTGGTTGTTCTATGTATACCTCCTCCTTCAACTCACCATTAAGGAATGTTGTCTTGACATCCATTTGATGGATCTGCCATCCCATTTGTGCTACAAGTGAGATTACAGCTCATATAGAAGTATACCTGGCAACTAGAGAAAATATCTCCTCATAGTCTATTCCCTTATTCTGAGAGAACCCCTTTTCCATGAACCTCACCTTGTATTTATTGATGCTACCATTTGCGCCGTGCTTTATCTTATAGATCCAATGTGATCCAACTACTGCCCTATCTGTTGGTCTGGACACTATCTCCCAAACACCATTCTGCATTATTGTGGAATATTCCTCAACCATAGCATCTCGCCATACTTGATGTTCTGTAGCTTCCTGATAGCTAGAAGGCTCACTATCTACCAACTAACTAACTAATGCCACATAGTCATTGAACTTGGCTAGTTGTCTTTGTTGTTTAGTACTCTTCCTAGGAGCTCCCACAAACTCCTAAGTTTCCCTTTATGTATCTAGAACCTCATGGTTCTTGTTGCCAACTATGGAGGATGAAATGTCAACCTCTAAGTCTTTTAGATGCATTTCTTGTTGCACCTGTTGCTCCATACTCTGTGAATCTTCACTACCCGAGTCTACACTCGTACTAGTAACTATACTTGAGCTGTCCTGCCCTTGACTTGGTCTTGGAGCTTCTATTGGCTACTCACTTTGATCATATCTGTTGGAAAATCTTTAGATCTCTTGAATGCCTTGTCATCCATGAACTTTACATCACATCCGACAATAATTCTTTTAGTCCCTGGAATGAAAATCCTATATGCTTTTGAGGTCTCACTGTACCCAACAAAGTACCCCCACTCTATAGTTTGATCTAAATTTGTACGTGTATCTCCAGGAATATGACAATATGCAAGACTCTCGAATATCCTAAAGTGACCAACATCTAGCTTCTTCCCTGTGAAAACCTCCTCTGGTGTCATCTTCCCTAGCACCTTGTGTGGAACTCTATTCTATATGTAGACTGTTGTATTACACACCTCTACCCATAAGTAATGGGGCATGTCCTAGTCAAGTAGTATAGCTCTTTCTACCTTTGATATAGAACGGTTCTTCCTCTTAGAAACTCCATTCTACTGTGGATTGTAAGGAACAATCCATTCTCTCTTGATTCCTTCTCTAGTACAGAACTCTTGGAAGACATTTCCTTTGTACTCGCCTCCATTGTCTGACTGAAGAGCCTTTATCTTCCTATCAAATTCTCCACAAGAGCCTTGAACTCTTGGAATCGACTGAAAACCTCATCGTTAGTCTTCAAGAAGTATATCTAGGTCTTTTTGGAGAAATCATCAATAAAAGTAACATAGTACTCATATCCTCTAAGAGATTTCATCGAAATCGATCCACAAACATTTGAATGTACTAGATCAAGAACACCCTAAGATCTAGTGTCACTTTTAGTGTCACTTCTTGAAAAAGATGCTTTCACAAACTTCCCCAATACACATCCCTTACATACATCATCATGCTCTGTGCTCACCTCTAGAACACTTGTCACCATCTCATAAAGCAATCTAAGTGCTCTATGATGAATATGGCCCATCGTCCTATGCCATGGCTCTCCAAGATCTCTAGGATTACTGATGCTCATGAGTGCCTTAGGAGTATCAAACTGCAATCTATAAAGGTGACTACTCCTAACTCCAATAGTTATGGGTGATTTTCGATCCTTATGCTTAATCAACACATTTTTCCCTCTAAGAATACATCATACCCCCTACCTTGAAGAACCGATACAAAAATCAAATTCATACCTAAGCCTGGCACATACAACACATCATGAAGTGGAATTACTTTTCAATTCTCCCTCTGAAATTGAATAGTCCCTTTCCCAACTGGGGTGAGTTTGGACAAGTTTCCCATAGAAATTTGGATGTTGGTGTCCTCCTCCTTGTAATTGGAGAAGTACTCTCTAACTCCTGTCATATGAAATGACACCCCATTATCTATATAGAAAATGCATTGTGAGGTTGAGCTAACCATACAAGCTATGAGTGCAAATCCATCTTCCATTCTACTGGAGGGCTCTTCGACACTTGTTGAAGTTGCCACTTTCTTCTTACCCTTCTTCCTCTCTAGGAAATCATTGACATAGTGGGAAAACTTGTGACATCCAAAGCACTTGACCTTAGAAAGGTCCTTCTTCTTCTTCTCACTTTGTGAATTTGATCCTTTGCTAGATCCCTTCTTTGCTTTCCCTTTACCCGCTAGGGCAATGTTCTCTTGTTCCACCTCATTTTTCTGGCTCTTGTTGTCCCCATTGATAAGAATTAGTCTAAAATCCTCCTGAGTAAAATTAGTCCATAGTTGATCCCAACTCAGTAAAGTATCTCGTTCACTGACAACTTGAACAAAGAAACTCCATTGTTTAGTAAACCCATTTAGGGCTATTCTCACTAGCTTGTCATCATTAGGGCTATCTCCAATAGCTGCTAACTCATCCTTGACAAGTCTGAGCCTAGTGAGGTAACTTGTGACATCTTCTCCCTGGTTCATCCAGGTATTCTTTAGCTTCTCTCTGAGAATCAACTTCTTGTTGGTGGTAGCATTCTGGTACAAATTCAGAATGGCATCCCACATCTTCTTTCTTGTATTTAGCTTTGCGATATGTGGAACAATATGATCCTTGACACCATCAAGGATAATCCTCCTTGCCTTGGCATCATCCTTATTATATGCTACAAGCTATGTTGCATCCATTGGCACAGGTACATCACTAGTAGCATAATTCTTGATACCATTCTCTTCCAACAATAAAGAAATTTTGGCCTTCTAGAAACCAAAATTCGAGGCACCACCTCAATATTTCCATAGGCATCACTTGTCCCTTCTCACAATGGGTTTCAAATGGGCTCAAGACAATGCCATGCAAACCTCAATGACTTGCTAAAAGAATATAAGAAGAATGATAAGGTAAGGTAACTGTTTGGCCAAATGAATGGTGGAGATAGCTTGGTCAATGATTTAGTAATGCAAATGTATTTTCTTAAATTTGAATATTTTGTGATAGCATTCAAGTGTAGTGGATGCCTATGAAGCCTTCAACATAATGTATTTTCTCTATGATAGCTACATAAAATATCAAGCAATCATAGATGGTAGACATAACATCACACCAAAAATGCTCTTCCTGAATCCTCCATACACATGCTATGGGAGATGAACACTCATCGAAAGTTCTTAATTAAATTCTCAACAGGTATTGAACTTGGGAACATAGCAACACAATACATATGGAATGTCAATAATTCAAAATGTTGCCATGGAGAACACAATGATTGATTTCTCCAAACTATCAAGGTAACATCTTATATGTTTGTCAAAATGTCATCTGTGGTCCAGTGAGAGGCAACACTTCAGGGGCCAGATCTTCTCCCTTGACACATGATGGAATGGTTTACTACAAATATGTTCAATACTATTATGTTGATTAAAAGTCTACAAAAACATCTCAATATCAGATGTCTTACTTTGTGATAATATTTGTAAAAGGGTCTATGATCAAAGAAAACTAAAAAAATATAATAGGTATTTGCAAGTTTAATAAGAGGAATCTTTATTACATTATTATTAATTTATTAATTATCATATTATGCAAGGATTCAAAAAAGGGATTAAAATTATGGCATGTGTAGATTAATGATAAAGACATATTCTTGATTGAGCTGAAAATAAACCATGTAAATAAATGAATTGGATGCAAGATCTAGGAATGCAAACATAAAGTACAAATCTAGAAATACAAAATAGAGAATAAGTTGTATCTGAAAACTAGGCCTGAAATTGGAGGAAAATGCTAGATTTAAGGGCCCTTTCCATTAATTTTGGACATGGAGAAAGATATATTTTTAGACCAAGATGATGTTCTAAATGGACTCCTCATTAGAAAATGTCAGATATTGACGGAAAAGATTGTCACTATCCCTATGACTATAAAAAGCTAAATTTGTATGCATTTGTCTACTCTTCCAAATTTTGGTTTTTTCTCTAGCCACTTGCACATTGTTGGGTTGATATGAATTTTTCTAGGTCAAATGTTAGGTTTGAATTAACCCTCAACTGAAAATGAACTTGAAATTGAAAGAATGCCTTGAAATGATAAAGGATAAATCTAAATTTAAAATTCTAAAATGCAATGCTATACATTCATGAGTCTCATTTTTGTTGAAGTCTCCATGAAATGTTTGATATTGTCATGTAAAATGTATAATCAACTTTATAATAATTTTATCATGGATGTCATCTTAAACACATGAAATCTAAATGGCTTCTCCTTCACTACCTTGATAATGCTTGATTTCTTTCTCAATGAGATATGATACAATATGATATGTTGTATGATAGAATAAGGTGTCCCAAATGAAATGACAAGGCTATTTATATACTCTCCTCATTAAAAATGTATTTGATATTAATGAAGTATGTAGATAAGGGAAACAGGTTTCTATTTGAGGATCTAAAATTGGGCCCTTTAAGATGGAAAAGGGCAATTGGAATGAGGTTCTCCAACCAATAAAAGCTAAAGCAAGGACCTCTCACCAAGTAGAATTAGACATGATGAACGTATGGAAGTTAGAACACTAAAGTGAGGTCTTTAACTAAATATGAAATTGAAATCTTGATAGAACAAGTAACCTCAATTCTTTTCAGTATACCCAAAGTAGTAAATTATTCACATACGTATAAGTTGGGAATCCGTTATACAAGCAAATTACTAATACAGCTAAGAGTTAACTATCAAGCAATAATGTAGATATCTCGCTTTGACTTCTTTTCTCAACGCCATAAAAAATATCTCGTTCAATGCTCGAAAAGAACGAATCAAGATTTGCACACTTATGATCCACACTTCCAATACTTACAGATTAATCTCTCAACGAAAAACATAGAAATCTGATTTTTCAACTTCTTCTTGATCTGTTTTTTAGAATTATTTATATTCTCTTACACATAATATTACTATCAAAACACCATCATGTATCTAAATTCATTGTTGACATTTACCTCCATAGGAGAAAGCTAGTTTACCTATTCCAACTAGGACGTGCCTGTAATTATAATCCTTGCAAGTAAGCATAAACACATATTACACAAGAACATCCATTATAGCCTTACATAACGTTGTGGATATGGTTGAGATCTTACGGCATTATCAAGCCAATATTGGAAGCAGCTGGCTTTAACCTCTTTCCTCAATAGCATCAAAAAGATCTCATTAAATGCTCTGCTATGATATTTCAGAAGCCATTGAGGGAGAGGTAAGACCAAGTTTCTCCATAAATCAAATCAGCAACCTCAGAAGAATATAATACAAGCCTTCATTATCAAACATTTTTCCAAAAGAGGAAGAGAATGGGAGGCTTAGCTTACATGAAAAATATTGTGAGATGCAATATTAATAAGAGAAAGTAGGAGCAGAATCTATGAAAAAGTAATTGTGGAGGAACCAATGAAAGTGGCTTCATATCAGAGATCTTAGTTGACATCCAATGATATCCAACTAAATTTTATTAAGATAGAAGAATAATTTATTTCACTGCAGTTTGAGAGTTGTTTTGTGTTTGGTGGTGCTGTTTTCTTTTTTATTAAAGAACATTCCTATGATATATGCTTCTAATGATAGTGATGTGAGTCGTCAATTTGATAATTTAGAACCCATGGAGAATGTTTCAAAGTCAATAATTCGAATATAATCTACATAGATATATTGAAGGTGCATTTAAAAATTTGGAATTGAAATATTATGTTAAAAGTCAAAATCTTGGTCACATTATTCCCACCGAGCTAATCTGCGTACGAAAACTATTAGCCAAGTGAAAAGAATGTTGATGGCATCTAATATTTATAATTGGGCCTACAATTGAAATACATGAAGTGAAATGACACGAGGAAAGAAATAGTATCAACCAATCTATTAGGATATTTTATGCTTATATATAAGCTTGTGTTTGCTTTAATAATAAATCACTCTTAGAATTTCATATCAAAAGCCAAAAATAGTTCTTAATAGTAAATGCCAACCTTTTAGTTGGCATTCTTATAAATTCATCTACCCAATTAACATTTTTACACAACACACTCTCTGACTCGTCATTTCAGCTTAATGAGGTTGGATAAATTTTGAGAAGTATGAGGCAACTGCTGCTAAATCTCCTTCAAAGGCTTTCAAAATATCTACAAACCATATTGTCTTAGTATATTTTGGGAGGCTTTGAGGGAGATGCAAAAGAAGCTCATCTCATTTATTCATTATCTATGACCTCTTTTGAGATTTATATTAAATTTTACTTTCAAGGTTTTGAGGTAAAGCCTTCAAAAACTTTATAGTTCGTGTTATTTCTACTTTAAAATCAATACAAATCATTAAAGTCTGCTTACTTGATGAGGAGATAACAAGGACAAAGTCTATAATAGGCTCAATATTGGATGGAAAGAAGAAACTGAAAAAAAACTACAGGGAAAATACCAAATATGAACAACACCTTACAGGTTACATGTGTTCATTCATGGCAAGCACATAGGGATGCTGCCTTACCAAACACATGTTTCTTCAAACTGTAGCCCATTCTTGCAAATGGCCATGAAGAGAGTAATGTACATTCCTCCTACCTACTCTCCACCACACTCAGGCCACTTCACATGGTGTTCACGCGAGCAAGAGGCATTTTTGCCCAAATAAACTTCCAGAGGTTCTTGTGTGAGTCTGGCTTCCTACAACAATAACTTTTAAACCAAAAAATCAATGCTACTTCTACTTTATTCAGAAACCAATAGATATGACATGCATCCCTAATCAATTTGCAGAGTGAACAAAATAAAACCAAAACCAAGTAGCAAGAAAGCTCTACAAATATTATTTATTTCATCTATTCAGGGACGGATAATAATATTCTCAATATCTCAGTCCTTCTTCACACAGAAAAGAAAATCTCAAATCATACTCTCCCAAAAGATTTCGAAGAGAATTTATAAACAAAGCCAAACATTTAAGAACTGGTTTTGGCAACCCCCAGACTCATAAAGGTTTTGTTTAAACCTTTACTAAAGTTATAGCAAAATATTAAATTAAGCCCTAAAATTAAACACCACCCCAAATGCAATGCAAACCCTAAAATTTAATAATAACAAAAAATATTTAAACACCATCACAATTGCAAACCAAAAATTCCTGTGCCCAACACTTGTTCCTACATCATTACTATGGCCATAGACATCTTACATGAAAAGATTCACAAAATTTGTATCTTATGATTCTATATACACTCTTCCATTTAGGGATTTACATGTTGTTCCTTAATGGTTACAACCTGTGCCTGTTATGTTTATATGCTACAGAACTAGTGATGTCTAAGCATAGATATCACATTTTCTTTTTGTATGGAGGAGTAATAAGCATAGATATCATATTCTTTTTTTGTGTGGAGGAGTAATAAATGGTATGATAGAAATATTTATGGAATATAAGAGTTTTGGTGGATTTGTGGTTTTAAAAAAAAAAGAGATGAGAGATGTATGTAGCATGGATATCACATTCTCTTTTTGTGTGGAGTAGTAATAAGTGGTATGATAGAAATATTTAAGGAATATAAGAGTTTTGGAGGATTTGTGGTTTTGTCTTTTAAAGAGATGAAAGATGTATGCATGTATGTATGTATGAAGAGTCTATATATACATGATTATTTATGTCTTATGTTATCTTATTTGATATTTCTAAAAAACTGATAGTTTTCCAAAGTAAATGTCTTGGTTTAACAAATATTTCTTTAATTCATAATGTATGAAGTTTGGCCATGTAGCCATCAAATGATTAATTAAAATTATGAAAACCTTTTTTTGAGTAAATATCATCATATAAACAATATGTAAGATTAAACATAAAATTCATACACCTTAAATGATTGGCTTCTCTATTAGAGATATATATTTGGATTGTGAATTATATACATTTTTTTGCTAAATTAATCAAATTTGGCATAGTAAATAGATGCATTACCTATATATCATTGAATTTAAGATTCAGATGTATACGAAAGTCAAAACTTATAAGTTCTTTTAATTTTCGCTAAACATTGTAAAGTATCTACTGGTTTAAATTTTGTACATACAAAAGTAATCTCAAAAAAAAAAATTTCAAATAATTCAAACCCATCAAGTTCTTGAAATAGAAATAAAGTTCTATGTAAACAAAAAATAATATGTGGTTCCACAACACACTCCATTTTTGACTTTGCAAATGGGGACCCTCTTTTTCTTTGATTCATAGAAGCTCATTCCTCAGAATAGGGTATCTTCCAAGGGCCTTGGGGAGTGAAAATTTTGTAGTTTGAATTTATGAGTCTAGTTAGTTAGTGTCATTTTTAATCCCTAGCACTAGTATATTGATGTTTATCTTTTATGTAGGTTATCATGGCATCCTCATCATCTATAACACAAAAAAATACCATGGTATTGCACGTGCATATTCAACACAAGTACCTTGGGATTTCAAATATAAGAAGTAGAAGGAGTTCAAGTTTATGACAATGTAAACTATAAAGAGGGCATAAATCATCAAAAAGATCAGGAATATATACACAAGAGTGCCACCAAACCCCATTTGAGAAAAACTTAAAAATCATTTTCAAATTTGGGAGCTTTGATTTTTGAGTGAATTGAGAACCTTGCACACTTTTTAGAAGGTGCGTAGCTGCACAAGTGAGCAAGTGCGACACAATTCTAAAGTCTTGGAGATGCCCCAGGTCCCAAAGATGCTAAGGTGCACAATTTTACAAGTTTTGAAGATGCATAAGTGCATAGGCGTGCAATGTGCGCAAATGGGCCTAAATCATCAAAAATATTAGAAAGAGGTACATAAGAGTGGTCCTAGGCCCCATTTGAGAAAAACCTAGAAATCATTTTCAAAATTGAGAACTTTGATTTTTGGGTGAATTGAGCACTTTGTGCACTTCCCTCAAGGTGCGCAGATGCACGATTTGATGATTTGGTGAAGGAATTGTCTTCAAAAGTGTGCATATCCAAAACATCTACAGGCCTCAAGGTCCCCAAGATTAGTATGGTTTCATTGTCTTTTGCAACAACTAAGATCACACTCAAACCCATGACTTTCAAGTTCCAAGGAGTGCCCAAGAAGTCACACTTCATGATTTCTATAGGGAAGTGAGGGAAAAGTATGAAGCTTTAGACTTGTTGGATCCTCCAGAAATTACATTTTCCATCCGAAATTTGAAAGGGGAACATCCACACATCATTTTGATTGAAGGTCAACGAAACCCAGATACTGACAACTAAATATTGTGGAGTTAGAAAAATTCTCACTCTTGGAAAATTGTGAAGTTTGAAAAATTCTCACTCTTGGAAAATTGTGGACTTCAAAAAATTATCACTCTTGGAAAATTGTGGAGTTAGAAAAATTCTCACTCTTGGAAAATTGAGTTAGAAAAATTTTAACTTTTGGGAAATTGTGGATTTTGAAAAATTCTCACTTTGGTTGAAAATTTTGGAGTTCGAAAAATTGTCTCTTGGAAAATTGTGGAGTTAGAAAAATTTTGACTTTGGAAAATTGTGGAGTTAGAAAAATTCTCACTTTGAAAAGTTGTGGAGTTAGAAAAAATTTCCACTTTTGGAAAATTGGATGGTTAGAAAAAATTCTCACTCTTGGAGAATGGTGGAGTTAGAAAAATTCTCTCTTGGAAAATTGTGGAGTTAGATTTTTTCGTCAATTTTGGTCCTGTCACCCAAAGGTGTGCTTTTAAAAAGGTATTATTTTCATAATGTGCACTTTTTCGAAGGTGTGCAAAACAAAGAGGTGCATCAAACACTAAGGTGCATTGAAAGTTTTTATCAGTTGCAGTTGTGTTGATAGTTAACTATCAATTGCTATTTTTGAGCATTCCATGCATTAAACGTGCATTTTGATGATAGGTTAACTCTCATAAATACCTAGAGAAGGATGAGATTACATTTTTTTGAATCTCCAATAACTCCTAGATCATCTCATGGCTTCTTTCTTCTTATCTTGTTCCCCTTTTATTATTTTAAGTCACATGATGGCTCATGCACCCATTAATTGATATAAATAAGGGTGAAGATCTACTTAGCACCATTTGGAGAGTCAGTTTGTATACACATTAGCTTTATTTTATTAGTTTTTAGCATAAGTTTGCACTAGAAGAACTCTCACTCCTAACACAAAATAAGGAGAGGGTTTCTAATAAATACATGGATGTAATATGTACTCTAGGATGATATTTTGATGCAATAATAAATATTGTTGGTGCTCTCATTCTGAGTATAGTAAATCTTGTCAAAGTGTGTTATTTTTGTGAATTCGAATTCATGAATGATAATGAAGATAATGGTTTTATTACATTGTCATAATTGTGTGATCTTTTAATTTTGGTGTTTTCCTTATGTTAACAAATTTTGTTGTTGTGGCAAATTGGATAAAGGATCATTATTATTCTTGCAGAGAATTTTGTCTCCTGTCCATCACTTTCCATGGCTACACGATTTGATGAATCATGAAACATCTTCGAGTTTAATTAAAATTCCCATTTATGATTGCATTAGTGGATTTGAGGAAGCATCGCTCCTAATTTCATTAGTTTCCTATCAGATCCTTTTGATAATTTAATTCATAGATATGTTATTAATTTGGTTTATGTCCATTAGGAATTTTCTTTTTAGTAAATTTCTTTATTCTCTCATTACTCTATCTTCGTTAGTTCCTTTTCAAATGCGTGGTTAAAATATTAATTCATATAGTTGCATTAATAATAAGTTTAATTCATCATAAAACACAAAATACAAAAAATATATTAGTTTTGTGGTTAAACATTTCAACAAAATTGTGCAAAATTGGTAGATAACAACAAAGAAATCCTTGTGAACATTCACATTTATCTTTGACTGAGTTACACAATAGGTTGAAAAACAACCATCCATAACCTTGGAGTTGGTCATTAATCAGCTTTTCAAAAGGAAAAATTGTGAGAATTTATGTCGTTAGCATCATGCAAAAATGACCGCTCAACACTATGACATCCATATACAATGTTATAACACACATTCAAGAAAGTTCCTATGGGGCCACCAAGATGCATGGTTCTCATAGTGTATTCTATAAACATCACATATAAAATATACTATGGGGTCATCCATTCTAGTAATCCCATAGTCATACTTCCCATCACATCAAGTCTTTGAAACAATAGTAAATTATGTACGCAAAAAATAAGGCAGCCATGCCATCCCTATATGCAGTTAGGGCACTCTTTTGAGGAAATGTCAATGGGCCCCCAAGAAAGCATGGGCCCCATAGAGTATTAAATTAGTAATAGTGTATTTTATGTATTCTTTATATAATACTCTATGGGGCCATGCATTTTGAAAGCTCCATAACCATTGGTCATCACATAGATATAACAAGATGTTGACTCGAGTCATTTAGGATCTGATTTAGTAAATACCATAGTATTGGAAATCATCCTAAATGCTTACTTTTTTTTTCTTATTATTAGATCTATATTTTCCTTGACTTCCTTATTTCTCTTATATTATGCTAGTGGATTGACGTCATTATCATTGAACGACACAAGTAATTGTAAGTCACAAATTTGATTTACAAAATGATGCACCTCATAAAGGACCAAAATGAAACATGTTCGACACATGGGTTTTTCTTATAGATCATTTTTCACTAGAGAATCAATTCTTCGTTGTAGGGATTTGAACTATGAATATTTATTTTATTCTCAATAAAGAATATTATTAATTTTGAATAGAACTATATAGTGCTACAAGCATCAAATATGGATTTTGAGTCCACGAGGATTAAATAAATAGACATATAAGCTATTGTTTAATTAAATGAGTTACCATTTAGATAGTTAATGAGTGAGATTATGCCATTTATCTAAAAGTAAAGATCATCCAACACTATTCATCTAATGTTTACATAAATTACTAGATGTAGCATTTGTTAGAAAAATACAACATTGGTCAAACAATTGAAATGGATGGCATTAATAGAGCTTATGAAAGCAATGTTAAGAAAAAAATTAGAAGCAATAATTTATGAACAAATCATATCATACTAGTTTGAGATTTTGTTATTAAATATTTGGACCATGCTAAATGTTCTTTTTCAAATTGGTCTATTTTTGCTAACCTTATGTAACATAATGAGTTACACTATTTGTAAATGGGAGACTATTTCAGAATGTTAGTAGATCGTTGGTATTGACTAATTAAATGTGATGTCCCCATTTATGCAATAATTAATAAATTGGTTCTAGTTATTACATATAATAATAAAGAATATTTAATTAAATAATAAATATAGGAACCAAATTAATTAAATAATGAAATAATTAATATTTTCGGCTTGTACTTGTAAATATCTATATGCTTCTTGGAGGCCTTTATAAGTAGATGTTTGGGTATTATAATAGACCATGGATTTGATTTGATTTCTCTTTCTATTTTTGGAGGCTAAAGACCAAGGAACTTGTTTGTAATTTCAAAGGTGAAAGATCCTCCCTAGTCTACTTGTTGAAATTTTGGTGGTCTAGTTCCACCATACTATGTTATTGGAGGTATCACTTAGATATCTCAGTCTATGAACTAGATCTATTATTTGTCACCATTTAGTGACTGCTTCTATCTTTTTGAATCTTGCCTAATGCTAATGTGCATTGAAGTATTGGATCGTAAATAGCTTTCT
The DNA here is from genome assembly GCA_028749045.1 of Cupressus sempervirens. Classification (NCBI taxonomy): domain Eukaryota; kingdom Viridiplantae; phylum Streptophyta; class Pinopsida; order Cupressales; family Cupressaceae; genus Cupressus; species Cupressus sempervirens. The sequence continues at coordinate 333,603,658 of CM053787.1, forward strand.
ATGTTGCTGACATTTTGGCTATAACCATTTGGTGGTCCTCCTTTCCATCCAAAGTATTATTGGCATCTTTGCACATTTATGCATTGGTTATCTTATTTAATCTAATTTATCTCAATTGTATTTGATATCACTGGACTTAATACATGTATGAAAATCTATCCTTGTATGCCAAAAACATTCCAACATACCACTTACAGATACCTCCCTCTCCACTTGTATGATATTTCCCTCCATCTACCTTGCATGGTACGACTATCTGCCACCATACCACTCCTAAATTGACACCATACATCAACAATAATTATTATATGGCATCTATATGGTCAATCAAGTACATCATATAACTATCCCTATTTACTTCATACACCCTTATTGTCTCCCTTATGCCTAGAATGTATGACCATCTAAGCTCTCTTGTATGGACCTACATTTATTGATGAGTGTGGGGTTATTTTGGCTAGTTTCTCTATGGTTACATAGTCATACAATTGCATTGGTATTAGATTTGGTGATCTCCCCATCTTGTTGGATATTGAGATCAAATCATGACACTGAGTGATGAGTTGGTTGATGCATTGAGAGAGCTAAGAAGTCAACAAATGCTCTAAAAATAGGAAAAATAAAACTCAACCTCTTGGTAGGCACAAGGTCATTGATGATGACTTTCATTCCTAGGGCCAAGCATCAAGAATTAATAACAATCACTTTGGCTAAGTCATTGAAGAAAATCAAGAAGGACTGGGTGATTGGTGGTGGCAATATGACATATCTCTAAATGATTATATAGAATTATAACAGAAGTATCTATCACCTCAATACAATAAAATCTTCAACAGTGGTTTGAAGTAGGAGATTGATAAGCAAAAGACATGTCATATAGACATTATGGGTTATGGAAAAGAAAAAGACTCTAATTTCCCCTTCACATGAAGAACAACAAAGGTCTCAAGACAATGATAAGATTGAAGAAATCATGGATGATTCAGATAAGGTTGATGATGGAGAAATTGTTGAGGTCAGAGAACAAGATGAATTCATAGATCTAAAATAGAAGGACAACCAAGCCAATGTTGAAGTGGACCCTTGTATTACTCTTTGTGTTTAGTATGAGAGAAAGGCTACAAATATTCCAAAGCATATGAGTAATGATCTAGATTCACAACCAAAATTTTTCGATAGTGTGACCGATGGAAGGTTTGATGCTAGTTTACTCTTTTCACCTACATTATTAGTTTGAGACCTTAGAGCTAATGGCCTTTAATTCAATTATGAATTACTTGAAGGAAATAAATCTTTGGGTGGTGAGGGTTTGTGATGTCCCCAATTTTAATGAAATAATAAATTATTTAATGGGTCCTAATAATAAAATAAAATAATAAAGAACATTTAATTAGTTATTAAATATGGGGTCCAAATTAATAGAATGATAAAATAATTAATATTGTACATTGGCATGTACTTTTAAATCTCTAGATGCTTCTTGGAGGCATTTATAAGGAGGTGTTTCAGCATTGTAATAAATCATGGACTAGATTTTATTTCTCTTTGTATTTTTGGATGCCGAAGGCTGACGAACTTGTCCATAGTTTTGGAGGTAGAAGATCCTCTCTACTCTTCTTGTTGAAGTTTCAGTGGTCCAATTTCACCCTATTATACTATCAAAGGTATCACTCGGATCTCTCACTGTGTATTCCATTTCCTCAAATCTTAGTTGATGATAATATAACATTGAAGTATTAGATGGTAAATAAATTTCTATTTCGCTAACATTTTGGCCAAAACCATTTGATGTTCCTTGTTTTCATCCAACATACTATTGTCATATTTTCACATTTATGCATTGGTTGGTTAATTTGGCATCCATCTAATTTATTTGAAGTGTATTCAATATCATTGGACTTCAATATTGTTTGTATCTAATGTAGGCATTGATGAATTATTGGCATTGTGTATAATAGATAAACTAGTTTCATGTACCATTTACCACCATCTATATGCCCATCCCCTTTCTCTATATGACTAGTGCAGGAGAATCCTAGGGTTGTCAGAAATCCTGCATGCTAGAGTGATTTGACATTGATGTTATAAATATTAGTCGAAGAAGATTTTTTTTGGTCAAAATTGAGTAGTTCTTGTTTGTAGTATTGGCTAAGGGGCTCGATCTCTAAAGGAGCTTGATGTATATTGGACTCCAAATAAATTGCATTTCTCAATATATACCATATTTCTTGACATGTATTGGTGCTCAACAATGCTTGGTTGTTTTGGTGATGCTTGATAGTTTGGCTTACTGAATGAAGTTCTTGCCAATTTGATCAGATGATAATGCATGTAGTGTGTGATCATGATGTGGATAGATCTGGAGATGTGTGTGGACTTATTTGGGCCTTGGATCTTTATCATAGGTATACTTAATGGGTGTTGTAAGTTGACTAGGGAATTTTGTATTTAATATTTGTTACAGGCCAGCTTGTGGCTCAAATATGTATTTAATGTAAGGGTTTATTTAATTTGTAACTTGCTAGGATGACCTGTGGCTTAGTGGGGTATAAGTAGAGGGCCTTGTGGACTCTTGAATCATTATCATCTAGCATGGAGAAGATGGAGTATCTAAGAGGAGCAAAGTTGAGTAGAGCTAGTAGCTAAGTGTGGGATTGGCAAAAAATAAGGTTCACTGGTAGCTTGCGAGCACAAGTTTAGATTCTTCTTGGGGTTTTCTACTAGATTATGGATCTAGGCTAGCTAGAAATTGGATCTCGTGAGGTCTTTTAGATTTACTATTATAATTATATTATATTTGGCCATAACCTAGAAGGCCTTATAGTCAGACATGTTGAATGAAAATCTTATGATTCTATTGTGAGAGTTGGCACATTTAGATCTAAATTGTTTATATTTCTCTATGTGATTATTTGTTGGGGGATAGGACATCTCCTTCCTTTTACTACATTAGGTGGTATCAGAGAGAAGGTTGGATCTGGTTGATCTTATAGATTTTTTATTTGGGTTTACAAAAATCTTGGAAGATGTCTTTGAGAAGATTGGACCCTAGGGTGATTGATGATCTCTATGATGCTGTGGAGACCAAGATTTCAAAAAAAGATAATGAGATCATAAGAGCTATAGTTGGAGTAGCTAGGAATGTGGGTATTGAAGATAGATATGAAGAAGTTGCTAAAGACTTTGAAGCTACTAGATCTAGTGGTGAAGATAGAGTTGATTGAATGGAGAGACCTATGGAAGATAGAACTAGCCGGTTGGATATATTTAGAGCTCCATTGAAATTGAATCATAAGATGGATATTTTTTATATCTTGGGTACTTTGAATCCTAAAGACCTGATTAATTGGATAGGTGAATTGGAAGACTAGATTGAGTTAGAAGGTATTGGAGATCTTCTCTGAGTGAGGTTGGTAGAGACTAATTTGAAAGGACATGATTTTTTGTGGTGGAAATAATTTCAAAGAGATAGAGAAGAGGAAGGTGAAATGAAGATCACTAGGTCAAGGTTAATGGTTACTAAATTGAAGGCTAAGTTCGTTCCTATTAATTATGACTTTAATTATTTAAAAAAAATTGAAATTTGAAATAGAAGGACATGTCTATTAAGGATTATACTTAGGAGTTTTATAAGTTAACAATTCGGTCTAGACATATAGAACTGTCTAAGGAAAAGGTGGCTTAGTACATTAATGGTTTGAGATTCAATATTTAGGATGAAGTTGGTAAGCTAAAGATTGATTCAGTTGAGGATTCTTATCAGTATGCTCTGAAAGAAGAAGATGAGTTGAAGAGGAGAAATCAAGGTATTTTCCATGGAAAGGAGAAACAAGATCACTTGACAAAGGATAAACCGAGTACAAAAGATGAACCAAAACCCATTGAGCCAAGGAAGAGGATGGGTAAGGTTGTTTTTAAAGGTAATATTTTTTTGTTGTGGTGAACCTAGACACAAATCTTATGAATGTTCCCATAAGATTGGTGATAGAAGAGTTGATGTTGTGAATGAGGCTAAAGACTTAGTCAAAGAACCTGAGAGTGAAGGATAGAGCTTCTTAGCTCGACAAGTACTATTTGGTAAAAGGCATTGGAACCTTGTCAAAGGACTTGGTAAAATATGTAATGTGATTGTGGATGGTGGTAGTACTGATAACCTTTTTGCTAAGGAGATGGTTCAGAAGATTGGTTTATAGAAAATGAGACATCCTTCTCCTTATAGGATTGGTTGGTTACATGATGAATATGCTTTACAAGTGAGGGAGCAATGTCTTGTTGCTTTTCAGATTGGGAAGTATAAGGATCAAGTATTGTGTGATATTATGGACATGAGTAGTTATCACATATTTCTTAGTAGACCTTGGCAGTATAATTGCAGGGCTATGCATGATTATGTCTAAAATATATTTATAGTTGTGAAAGATGGTGGTAAGTTTTCACTGATTGCTTTACAAAATGAAGAACTTGGTAGGAGGAATATAAGATTTGGGAGGAGGAAGATAAGATTTGGGAGCCGAGTTGAGATGAAGAACTTTGAGAGGGTTAGATATCAATGTGGAAAACAAACCTAAGCTATACTGAGGAAGGATGCAAGGAAGCAAAGTACACAATTGTTTGTTGCTGGAAAGAATTGGCAAATTTGGAATAAAGGAAAGAGTGTGCCAGATGATAACTTGGAGGATATGTATGTAACGAACTAGTTTAGGATTTATATATTGAATCCTGCAAGATGTTCTTCCATCCTCTAAGAACGTATTTGCATACCGAGGGTGTCTAATGTAGGAGCATCCTAGGGTAGTTGAAAATCCTGCATGCTAAAGTTGTTTGACCTTTAGGTTAGAGAGCTCAATCAAAGAAGACATTTTCTTGATCAATATTGAGAAGTTCTTGGTTGTAGTGTTGGCTTAGTGAATCAGTCTTTGATGGAGCTCAACATTTATTGGGCTCAGTATACACTACATTGTTTGACATCTATTATATTTATCAAGATGATTTGGTAGCTCAACATGTATTTTTTCTCAACATGCTTGGTGGTTTTGATGAGACTTGGCAATTTGTCTTGTTGAGCGGAGTTTTTGCAGATTTGATTAGACAACTTGGTGCATTTAATGCATGTAGCATTTGATCATGACATGGATTGATCTGGAGATGTGTGTGGGCTTATTTGGGCCTTGGATTTTTATCCCAAGTTCATTTAATGGGTCTTGTAAGCCAAATATGTATTTAATGTAAGATTTTATTTAATTTGTAACTTACTAGGCCAACCTATGGCTTAGTTTGGTATAAGTAGATGATCTTATGGAGTCTTGAATCATCATCTAACATGGAGAAAATGGAGTAGCTAAGAGGAGCAATATTGAGCAAAGCTAGTAGCCAAGTGTGGGCTTGGGAAAAAAGAAGGTTTCTTGGTGGCTTTTGAGCACAAGTTTAGATTCTTCTTGGGGTTTTCTACAAGATTATGCATTTGGGATAGCTAGAGATTAGATCTTGTGAGCTCTTGCAAAATTAATATTGTAATTGCATTTTATTTGGCCGTAACCCAAAAGGCCTTACATTCATGTTAGGATTAACCTCAAATAGAAATAATAGTTACATGCAAATATAACCAATACTAGAAAATAGTAGATCGCATACAAGAGAAAATAAAACACCCAGATTTAACATGGTTCACCCAATCCTTGGGCTACATCCACCAACAACAAGGCCAATATTATTATGATCTAGTGATTACAACCTAGTTATAATTTGTAATCCCTTATAGATCAATACCACCACAAGAACCAATTTTCGCATTACACATTATGAAAAATCCCTAACCCTAAGCCTTTTTATACAAGATTTTTGCTGCTTACAAAATTAGGGCTACGATGATAGAAAATAATAGCTGACACCTTTTGCAATATAAGGTCATTTTTGGCTTCAAGGGTGCTGCCCCTAAAAATCCACATCTTGGGGGCATTGCCCCCAAACCCCCATAGAAATAATCTGGAGGGAAATTGCATTGAATAAAGAATTGATTCTGAGTAGGCTCAACATCACTACAATCTCTCACTTGGATACTGATCAAAATCCACAAAAATAACCTCCCACTTGGAGATTGATCATAGTACTACTAAACTTGTGGCTCCCACTCGAATATCAAACCACACTAGACACTACTGTTCTTTTATTCTATTTAGTTGACAAGACCAACCGAAGCTAAAGAGGAATTTAGCTTCTCCCTTGTCACTACCTTTGTAAACATATATGTTGGATTGGCATCTATATGTATCTTGTCCATCTTTAACTATCCATCATCTAAAACTTACTGAATGAAATGGTACCACAACTATATGTGTTTTTTCTTTGACTGCTGAGCTAAATTCTTTGGAAGATGAATGGCACTCTGACTATCTTGAAATAAATAATTATCCTTCTGAGGGTTTCCCAACTCCTCCATGAAGAACTGAAGCCATATCATCTCCTTTTTTGCCTCTATAGTAGCAACATACTTTTCCTCTGTAGTGGATAAAGCATTAAACTTCTATAACCTAGAAGCCTAGCTCACGGTTGCCCCGCCAACAATAAATACATAACCTACAACACTCCTCTTGGTATCAATATCCCCTACCAAATCTGAATCAACATAGCCCTGTAAATTAGAAGTAGAGCCCCTAAAGTGTAAACACTTACTGGATGTTCCTCTCAAATATCTAAAAATTGATTTAACTGCATTCCAATGCTCAAGCCCAAGATGACTCATATACCTACTAACAACTCCCACTGCATGTGCAATATCTAGCCTAGTACATACCATAACATACATCAAGATTCCTACAACTAAGGCATAAGGTACCTTAGCCATGTTTTCCTCCTCTTCTTGTGTCTTGGGACACATCTCCTTAGTCAACTTCAAATGACTAGGTAAAGGTTTGCTGACAACTTTAGCATTCTCCATAAAGAAACGTTGCAACACCTTCTCAATATAATCATCCTGAGATAATTTCAATTTCTTGTTCTTCCTATCTCTATAAATCTTCATACCAAGGATTTATTTTACTACCCCTAAATCCTTCATAGAAAATGCATGTGCTAACTTGCATTTCAGCCCCTTAATGTGATCCATGTTAGACCCAACTATAAGCATATCATCAACATATAAACACAAAATAATGTAGATGTCATCATCCAACTACTTAAAGTAAACACAATGATTTGAATGAAATCTACTATATCCATGCTCATGCATAAACCTATCAAATTTCAAATACCATCATTGAGGTGCTTGCTTCAAGCCATATAAACTTTTCTTCAATCTGTACACTAACTTCTCCTTACCCTTGACCTCAAATCCCTATGGTTGTGCCATATATATCTCTTCATCCAAATCAGCATGAAGGAAAACTATTTTAACATCAGGCTGCTCCAAATGAAAATCTTTAGTAGCCAAAATACTTAAAATAGTGTGAATAGAAGTCATCTTAACAACATGAGGGAATATCTCATCAAACTCAATGCTTTTTTACTATGCAAATCATTTTACAACTAACCTAACTTTAAATCTTTTCTTACCTCCATCATTTTAATTCAACCTGTAAATTGACTCATTTTGTAAAGCCTTTTTACCTGAAGCCAACTTTCGTAAATCCCATGTCTTATTTTTCAACAAAAGAGTCTATTTCTTGTTTCATTGCAGACTCCCACTGAATCTTTGTATCCACCTGCATAACTTCATCATAATATTTAGGTTCACTAGCATCAGTAAGTAAAATAGAATACAAGGAAGGAGAAAATCTTTCTGGAGGTCTACTCATCCTTGTTGACTGTCTAACATTTACTGGGGTGTGTGGTATTTGGTGTTCTGATTTTTGCACATCATGAGGAATTGCTCGAACATCAACTTTTGGAGTATCATCCAACACTACATAATCTTTTTCTTTCTTCTCATGTTGGTACAACAGATCTTTGTACAACACTTTCACATTGAATATGACATCTTTGCATTTTACAATTTTATGATTTTCAAAATCCCAAAGCCTATATCCAAATTAATTAATGTCATATCCAAAAAATACACATTTCTTTGCCTTAGCTTCCATCTTGGTTCTATTTTCAAAATTTATATGAGAAAATGCTTCGCAACCAAAGGTTTTGAGAAAATAATAACTCACCTTCTTAACAGTCCATGCTTCCTCTAGAATACCACAACCCAAAGGAGTAGAGGGACCTCTATTAATCAAATATACAACAATATTGATAGCTTCCACCCACATGTTTAAGGGCAACCCTGCATGCAACCTTATGCTTCTTTCATGCTCCATTATAGTCCTATTTATGCATTCAACCACTCCATTTTCCTATGGAGTCTTTGGAACAATTTTTTGTTTACAAATACCATTAATGGAGAAATAATCTTCAAATTCATGATTGCAATACTCACCACTATTATCAGATCTGAGACATTTTAATTTCTTACTAGTCTCATTTTCAACCAAGCATTTCCATTCCTTGAAAGTTTGAAATACATCAAATTTTTGTCTAAGGAGATAAACCCATACTTTTCTTGTTACGTCATCAATAAATGTAGCATAATAATGAGAACCACCAAGGGAAGATACCTGAGCTGGTCCCCATACATTTGTATGCACAAGCTCTAGTTTCTCACTTTTCTTTTCCTTCCCAGTCTTCACAAAACTCACTCTCTTTTTTTTTCCATACACACAACTTTCATAGAAATCCATATTAATCAATTTTAAACCTGGTAAAACTTTCTTTTAATGAAGTACTTTCATACCTTTTTCACTTATGTGCCCAAGTCTATTGTGCCATAATGCTATATCATAATCTACAATAGCTATTTGTTCTCCCTACTCAACTGTAACAACTATTCCTGAACATTCATTTTTCTCTGAAACAATCAAAGTAGAAGGAACAATATGGCCTATAAAAAGATATAAGGTGCCTAATTTCAGATATTTTGCTACTACAAGGAAACCTTTGAAAATTTTCCAATTTTTATCAATAAAAGTAACTACACAACCATCATCACCAAGTTGCCCTGCTGAAATTAAATTCCTACTCAGCCTTGGAACATGTCTTACTTAATGTAGTAGCCTATGATTCTCATTCTACAACTTAATCTTGACTTTTCCCTTTCCAACAATATGATAGGGTTCATTATCCCCCAGATAAACAAGCCCAAAATCTCCTTGGACATAATCAATAAAATAATCTCTATGAGGTGTAGCATGAAATGAAGCATTAGAATCTAAAACCCATGAATCATCAACACTTTCTAAAGAAAGAAGCAAAGCATCCTCTTCAGATTTGTTACTTACCACATTTTCCTGCTTGTTCCCTTCTAGTTTATCTCCTTCATTGTTCTTTTGAGTCCAACAATCTTTCTTCTGATACCTTATTTTACCACAATACCAACAATCTCTTTGTCCTTTGGATTGAGAGCTCTCCCTCTTTGACTTTCCTCTTGATTTTCTATTATTTCCAAAATTATTTCCTCTCTTAGTCATTCTGCCTTTGCCTTGTATGTTGAAAACACTTCTCAATGTAGATCCAACCAAGGTTTTCCTATGAGTTTCTTTACTCAAAATAACACCATTCACATCTCCATATTTTAGGGTACTTGATCCAGAAACATAATTACTCTTAGCCATTACCAAGCCATTCCAGCTTTCAAGCAAAGAACACAAAATCAACAGGCCCCTAATTTCTTCATCAAAATTGATACCCATAGAATATAACTAACTAGTAATAGTATTAAACTCATTTAGATGATCTACAACAGATCCACCTTCTATCATTTTCATATTAAATAAACGCTTCATGAGAAATACTTGTTTGAAGCGGAGGGCTTTTCATACAATTTCACTAGGGTTTGCATCAACTCTTCTATTGTCTTCACTTTTGTAATATTAAATGCCACTGATGGTGGTAGGAATAACTGAATGATTCCAAGTGCCTTTCTCTCCAAAGGATCCTAATTGCCATTTGTCATAGATCCTTGATTCTTTGTTTTTCCTTCCAACAACTTCCATAAATCCTTTTGATAAAGATAGTCCTCTATTCACATTTTCCATAACTAAAACTTCTACCCATTAAACTTGTCAACCCTTTGCTTACCCTCATTTGCCATCACTCCCACTCAACCATGAGACCTTCCTATAGATGATTGCCCAAAAAAATGGCAACGGTCTGGCTATAAAAAAAATGATGGCAACCTGGCTCTAATACATGCAAATATAACTAATACTAGAAAATAGTAGATCCTATAAAAGAGAACACAAGACACCAAGACTTAACATGGTTCATCCAATCCTTGGGCTATGTCCAACAACAACAAGTCCAATTATGATCTAATGATTACAACCTAATTACAATCCATTATCCCTTACATCTAAATATTGCCGCAAGAACCAATTTTCACATCACATATTATGGAAATCCCTAACCCTAAGCCTTTTTATACAAGCTTTTTGTTGCTTACAAAATTAGGGCTAGAATGATAGAAGATAATAGCTGACGCCTTTTACAATATAAGGTCATTTTTGGCTTCAGGGGTGCTACCCTTGAAAACCCCCGTGGGGGTGTTGCCCCTCGATCCCCACCCTATATTGTGATAGGGAGCACATTTGGGGTGCTTCCCCTTGACCTCGTCTTGGGGGCACTACCCTCAAACCCTTGTAGAAATAATCTGGAGAGAAATTGTGCCGAATAAACCTCTAAGTCTGATTAGGCTTCACATAACAACAAGTCGGACATGTTGAATGAAAATATTATGATTTTATTGTAACAATTCACATATTTCGATCTAAATCTGCGTTATTGTTTATATTCCACCACATGTGATTATTTGTTGGGGGATAGGATATCTCCTTTGGGGATTCTCCTACCTTGTTCTACATCAACAACATCCTTGCTATATGTTTGCCATTCTATCCTTATTGTACACCAAAAATATTCTAGCATACCCCATATGATACCTCCCTCTCTGTCCATACAATATTTCCCTCCATCCACCTCACATGGTATGATTATTTTTTACCTTATAAACATTCCTCTATTGACATCGTACATTAGCAACAATTATTAGCCACACAAGTAATTTGTTAGGTAAATAATATTATCATTTTTCATTAGTATGATGTCTAGCTATTTTCCTCCAAAAATATTTAACTCAATATCACTCATATTTAGGCATGATTTATTTAGATAATGGATGAATTATTATTTGGATATTAAGAGGCAATTATCCTAATTAATAATGATATTGAAGAAGTACAATTTATAGTTAAATTAAAATATTATATAGAAAGTTCTACAATGGTATTAAAAATAGTTTACTAAAAGGAATTGTGATTCAAGGACTTTTACAGGTCATAAAGTTTAATATAGTTGTCTATTTGGGTTGGAATTTGACATGGAGAAGTATGTCAATGAGTTTAGAAAGATGAAAATTTACATCTTGACACATTTTGGGTGCCAAATTTCTTCATTTATAGCCTAAAATCAAAATTTTACTATTTTTTAGGTTTTTTAAAATTATATTTTCAATTATCTTTCATTTCATTCACACACTTAATGTATTGTGTTGATAAATTAATTTAAATAAGTTTCATAATCATCAAGATAGGTATGAATACCACCAAAAATGGTAAATCTAACATCTTAAATTTTTTATTAAAAGATGAATCATGATCAAAAGAGTCCTTGAGTGTATGAATTCTCCTGAAGGGAATGCTAGAGGTTGGACTTAATATAATGAATCTCATAAAAGAGGATATCAGAAAAGAAAATTCTAATAAGATCGAAGCACACAAATATCAATGTAACAATGAGTATAAAAAGAGAGATCTGACCACACATTATAGCTAAATACAACTCTCAAAATTAAAAACAAGAGATGTGTTGGGCTCATCTAAAGAAGGTAAATACTTAATGGAAAAGAGGGAGTTCAAAGGAACTAACTCCAAATTCAAAAGGAAGGGATATCACAAGTTCACCAAAATGTTTAGGTAAAATTGATACAAAATAAGAGAGATCTCAAGAGATCAACCTCTAACTCCAAGAAAGAGGTACAGGACATTATGTTCACCAAAATGTTTAGTGGTGAAGATGGATGAGGCTAATGAACTGAGTAATATACACTATGTGGGGTGAATTCATTAACAAACCATTTTTACACTAAATTTTAATACAAGATAAAGAGGGGTTTCCAAACACAATGCTCAATAAAACTCAAGTTAGATTAGGAAAATACAAAGGGATAAAGGGATACTAATGGTAAACTCAAATTATATCAAGGAATTACACAATGAAGTCATCTTTCATACAATGTAGGATTAGATTAAAGATTTAAAAATATAAATGTGCATTTGAGCTAATTGATTTAATGAGAAGTGTAAGACAGACCTAAGTGCTAAATGTAGAAAAAAGAGAATTAAGATATGGAAATAAGTATAGAATAAAAAATAAAATGATTGATAATGTAATCACCTTGTAATGAGTTGAGGATTCATGTGTATTTTTTCTCCAAAACATATGGATTTAAACCTATGAGGGAACTTTCTACTATAGATTCACAATCACAATAGAAAACTTAGAAAATGTTGTTTTTCTTAGGGCCTTAGGAAGACGTTTACCTAATACAATATGTTATAGATAATTTATGATGAAGTCACCATATTCATGAAACACAGTAGAAAAGCCAATCCAACTTCTTCAAAAATATTTTAGTGAATGATTTTTAGATTTTTGGTCGCAAATTGACTATCCCGCTCCTACACATAATAAAATTGTTTTTTTTTTTTTTTGGGATGACGGCTTTCCTTGGAAAAGTAATAGATTGAAGAATCAACCTTTAAATTAAAATGTAAATATGTAAAGGAAAGAAAGAAAAATGAAAGAATTTACCTTACTTGTAGAAACCCTTGTCAACAAGAGTTTACAATGCTTATATGTTGTAGCTATTGAATTTGAAATGAAGGATGTAGAAAATATCCACAAATGAAATAGATCTAGAAAAACCACATCATGGATATGAATTTTCATCAATGAAGAATATGAAAAATTTATCAATGTAGATCTCCTCCCTTGATGACCAAAAAATGCTAGATGTTGAAGAGGAGATGGTCACAAAGGATCTTTGAATCTTTGAATGCCTTGAATCCTTGAAAGTATACCTTGAAATTTATTTTATGTGTCTTGATGTTCATGGATGTCAAAATGAGGTTCCTAGGCTTTCTTTTATAATATTTTTTGGGTACAAAGGTAAAGAATGTCAATGAGGTCACCTAATTTTATAATTTGCAACCTTGAGACAAAACTAGCACTAGGTTTTAAAATCCTTGGGGAATAGATCAACCTATTAAAAAATAGGTTGACCTAGGTTAAACTATTCTAGAAGAGGTGAATTGAGTAGTCAATGAATTCCAAGGTTATCCCATAATGATATAGTCTCAAGGTCTTAGAAATTAGATTGGTGAAAGCGAAAGATACAGAAAAAACATGAGAAAGATATGATTGAGGTCCATAAGGTCACTAAAGAATGGGAGATGAAAGGTCTTAATGATGGTTTATTATATTTTAAGATGGTACAATGAGAAAAAAAATACTTTATTGAATTAAAAACTTGGACTCAAGATGATATCTTTATACCTTAAACCAAACAACTTAAGAAATTCCTAGTTGGTACACCTATGGTTATAGGTTATAAATTAACTATTTCAATAGATTCCCTTAGCAATTTATAGAAAATTCAAATATCTATGATTGGTGGATTAAAATAATTAACTCAAACAAGACATGACATAGAAATCATAATTGCCATATTGTGGCAAGATATCGAGAAGAACCTAAAAAGTCACACTTGGTAGAAGTAAAAATTCTTTTTAGATACTTGAAAAGAACTTTGAAATTTCCATTATGGTATGATAAATCAAACTATATTCTTAAATTTATGTAGACTAAGAAAGAAATGTTCATGATGAAAAAAGTACAAATAGAAGTGCATTTTTCTTTGGAGGAAAATTGGTTTTATGACTAAGTAGAAAAAATGTATATCACAATCTACTATAAAAGTAGAATATGTGGAAGAAACTAAAAATGTAATCAATTGATATGGATGAAATATATGTTAAAAGACATTGGTATAATTTTTTGTGAACCTATTATGCATTGTGATAATACAAGTACTATTAAGTTGTCAAAGAATCAAGTCTTACATTCAAAGACTAAACATATTTCTATAACATATTATTTTGAGAGAGAGAGAGAGGGGGGGGGGGGGGGGGGGGGTTAGATTAGAATATGTGAGTACAAAAGAGAAAGTTGTAAATATCTTTACTAAACCTTTAAATATCTTAGAGGTATACTTGGGGTGAGGGCTCCTTCTTATGAAGATTAATTAATGTAGGGGTGCAATAGTTCAGTATATTCAAACTAAATTCATTCACTTGGACATGATACTTGTTATAGCTCCTTAGGGGGAGTGGTCACATGGTGCAGAGCAAGTCTAAGAGCTCTTATTTGATCAAATTTTTATAACAGAATTTGTTGACACTTGTCATTTTTTGTTGTTGTAGATTGACTTGATGGATACAACTATTTTAACTAGGATTGCATAGCTTTCTTAAGGAAAGAAAGTTTGATGGAGATAGATCTTCCTTAGGGGGAGAGATTGTTAAACACACACACACATGTGTGTGTGTATATATGTATGTATGTATGTATTTATATTTATATACATACACGCACACACACATACACATATATACATATATAAACCCCACAACTCTCAAGAATCACTGCATACAAACACCTATCACAGAAAGAGAGGAGCAAAACTACAGAGGCTTGAATTCAGAGATCTAGAGAAGATGAAACATTCTTGATGTAAAAAAATAATTTGAAAATAGTATCAAGAATGAATGTAAAATTACAAAGAGAGATCAATCCTTATAAAAATAGATCAAAAGCCTAAATGGTAACTAACCTAGGCTAAATGATAATAATTAATTATTATATGTGTAAATTTTACCTTAAGAAAACTAGAGATAATAAGTGAATTAATAATTAAATCAAAATAATTTAATTAATAAGGAGATACTATATTATTCTAACAACCCCCCTTAAGATAAACTTAGGGAGTGGCTAAAAACCTAGAAACTACAATTGAAACTAAATTTGGGTCCCAATAACAAGGCCTAGTGAGGTACCCAATCACAACCAAATCTTTGCAAAGAGGAGAAATAGAAAAAACCACATGAGAAAAATCCTACTCCAAAAAGAGATGGAAAGAATATCTTGGAAGATAGGAACAAAAGAGTCATCACGAAGAACACCACTGAAGCATGAAGTTGTAAACATTGTTAGACTATTGATCCAAAAAAATTCCACCGAATAGAACATAACTAGGTAGAGAAGACTAATTTTGAATATATGATGAATTGAAGATGGAAGATATCTTCATGGCCTCCAAAAATACAAATGAAAGAGTGCCCATATGTTAAATGATCCATCTCACCAAAATTCATAGGTATCTTGCCACTGCAATCACCTAATACATAAGATCAAATACTAAATACATAGCTCACTACATTGAACCAAGAAAGAAATAAAACAAAAATAACCCCCCTATAATGTTGAGAGGTAAGAAATGAATGTAGGATTTGAGAAAATATCCAAATCAAATCTACAAAGCTCTCGAATACCTGCATGTAGTAAACCTATCACAGAGAAGAAAAAGACAAGAAGAGGCAAGGGTTTGTTCTGAAAAACATGCAAATTGTATATTCAAATGAAGAAGAGATAATTAAATTACAAAGAGATCAATACTTATAAAAGGAGATTGAAACCCAAAAAGGGTAACCTAATAAGTTACAAAGGGTAACCTAAAGGTGAAAGCTATTTAATAATTACAAAATAATAATTAAATAGAGAAAGAAAAAAATGCATAAAGTGAAATCTTAAGAGGGAGAAAATGTAATTTAATAAACAAAATTACATTAACCTTTTCCGTTAATACCCCCCTTAAGATGAGTCACAATGTAGTTACAAGCAATGCAGAAAGAGTAAGGAAACTACAACACAATGCTGAAAGCAAACTTGGGTCCCGAAAACCCAGTGGGAAAAACTCTACTCCAGAGGGAAAAACTTGGGTCTATAAAATGGAAACTTGGGTCCCAAAAACCTTGTGGGAAAAACTCTATTCCAGTGGGAAAAACTTGGGTCTATAAAATGCTGAAAGAAAAATTGGGTCCCAAAAACCCAGTGGGAAAAACTCTACTCCAAAAAGAGATAGCTGAAAACCTAGTGAAGGACTGTAGAAACCTCCAACTAGAGGAATGTTCCAAAAAATAGGAATAAAGAGAAATCATGAAGAAACAACAATGAAGCATGAAGAAGCCACAAACTCTATCAAAAGGAAATTGTTGATCTATAGAACCTCCTTTGAAATAGAACCTGACTAGGTAGAGAAGACTGTAATCTATGTTGAATCAGGAGGCATACAAACGCAAACAACTAAACTTGAAAATATAGATGGCATAAAACATTGAATCCTGAAGAGCTGATCAATCAAACCAAGGAAGGTTGTCACCAAAAAGTAGGAACAAAAAGTAGTGTCTATATGGTAGATGATCCATCTCATCGAAATGCATAGGTATCTAGCCATTGCAATTGCCTAGTACATAGGATCAAATACTAAATACATAGCCCACTCTAGTGAACCAAGAAAGAATTAGAAAAAATAGAAGAATCCCCTCTAATGCAAAAAAGGGTGAGTTGATAGGCAACTGAGAAAGTGGCCTAAAAAATCTCCGGCAAAATAGAAAGAACCAAGAACATCGAGAGTGAGAAAGAGGTATAGACACCTATAAAGGAACATGTCTTTGACACATCATAGGGCTAATGTTATGGAAGGGAAAATAGCTAATAAAATAGATAGTACATCCCAATAGAAGAGATCTCATGCCATGAAAGTGATCCCCAGACCTCAAACACCTAAGATATCCACCATAGTGCAAAAATTTTTAAAAAATGATAGAAAGATCATGGAGCAGAATCTAGAAGAAATTATAGCATTTTTGAAAAGAGGACAAAACCAACTTTCCAAAAATATAACATTTTCAAAAAATAGAGATGAGAAACTCAAGATATGCCCTCTGGAGTGAAAAATAGAACATCTAGCTTTGACTACCAAAACAAGAAACTAAGCTACATCAAAACCAAAAAACTCCTATACCAATGTCTCTATCTTAGAACCAGCTTTCTGGTGCTTCTTGCGGATTGAAAAAATACATTTGTATGCTCAAGTTATGGTGAAAAGACCAATAGGACCTCTAGAAATGCATAAAAAATTATTTTAAAAAAATAAAACAAAATACCTTGCACTATCGAAAGAGTGGTGGCCAGGCAGTGGGAGGGCGATGGGAGACAGTGGTCCACTACAAAGCGGGGCCGCTATGATAGAGCCAATGTAGAGTCGCCGAGGAACTACTAGTAGGTTGCTAAGCGGTAACCATAGCAGTTAGTTAACTACTGCAGTTAAAAACTACCATTTTAATTTTTTTTTGCAAAAATATACCTCATAGCGTGTGCCAGAGCCCATACAACCCTATTGGAAAATTTTTTTTTGCCTCCCAGACCAACGTTGTCCAAAATGGACAAACTTTATATGGAAACAAGGGTTTTGACGTCTTTTGAATCCATCCATGAGGCTTGTTTGGCCTCAAGTAGCTCCAAAAATTAGTAACCCCCCTGTTTCTTAGGAAATACTTGAAAAAATTCCAAATCTAATCCATCAAACCCTCTTTCTTTCTTTTTCTCCCAATACTAAACAAGCTATAGTAGATTTAGCTCTGATACCATGTAGGATTTGAAAAAATATGCAAATCAAATCCACGAAGGCCTTGAATATCTGCATGTAGAAAACTTATCATAGAGAAGAAAAAGACAAGAAGAGGCAAGGGTTTGTTATGAAAAACATTCAAATTGTATGTTCAGATGAAGAAGAGATAATTAAATTACAAAGAGATCAATCCTTATAAAAGGAGATTGAAACCCAAAAAGAGTAACCTAATAAGTTACAAAGGGTAACCTAAAGGTGAAAGATATTTAATAATTACAAAATAATTATTAAATAGAGAAAGAAAAAAACACATACAACAAAATCTTAAGGGAGAAAAGGTAATTTAATAAATGAAATTAAATTAACCTTTTTCTCTAACAATGAACACTCAAATTGAATGCATTATATCCTGCAGAAAGAACCAAGAACAATGAGAATTCAAAAGATGTACACACACCTATAAAGGCATGTGTCATTGACACATCATGAGGCTAATGTCATGGAAGGAACACTCACTTGATAAAGGAAGATGGTGAATATGGCCAAAATGAAATCTCCAAGACACTTTATAATGTAGTGTGAGCACAACAAAATACAAAGATGTGCAAGGTCCTAAAATGCAATAGAGTGGCACTTTATCTCAATATGTTTGTAAAATGCTGCAAAATGATGTCAAAAAAGATCAAAAGAGACATAAGGATGATAAAATAGATAGTGCAATCCATGTTGAATCATATGAAGCAAAGAAATTGATCCTTAGACCTGAAACAGCCAAAATATCCACTAGGGCAAAAAATACAAAAATTTGAATAGAATGAACCTAAAGAAGAATCTAGAAAAAAGACCAGCATCACTAGAAAGAGCTCTAAAAGACCTTTTCAACAAAATAAATAATTTCCAAAATGGAGATTGGATGCTCAAGATATGTCTCCTAGAGTGAAAAATAGAAACCCTAGCTTTGAATATATAAAAAGGAAATGAAATAGAATCAAAAGTCCGAATAACCTACATCATTGTGAGTGGCTCGTAAAGAGATTTTTGAAGATATAATATATGTCAAAAAATACCTCCTTATGACAAAGATATCACCAAAATACCACCAATAGCTTCTTATTACAAAACAAATCAAACAAGTGATAGTTTAAAGACCACCAAATTTCACCTCAAAAGATGATGACATCATCACTAATGTATGTATTGATGTCAAACCTAATGTAGGTACTATGTCAGCACTAATGCATGTACTTGTATGTACCTTTTTTTGAGTGCTTCTTTTAAAAATAATCATGCAAAGCATGCAACTTTTTTACATAAAAGTTTTTATTTTTTATTTTTTTTGTTTTTCAAAAAATGCCTATTAAATTTATTGTTTAAAAAAAAATCACAACCTTGGGAAGTCTACCCAAATATGAGAGCAAAAAATATTTTCCTTACCAATCAATTGTGTCCAAATTAGATAAATTTTATATGAAAATAAGGGTTTTTGGGCACTACAAATCCAATTGTGAGATTCGTTTGGGCTCAAAATGTACCAAAAAAAGTGAACCCCTCGATCCAATACAAAAATCTTTGAAAAATAATAGATCTAAAAACCAAATCCAAATGGCCTCTCATGAAGCAAACATGGGCATGAAAGTTTGAAGGTTTGATACCATGTTGAAGTTAATGAAAACTCAACTCCATAGCTCCCAAGAATTACTGCATGCAAACACCTGTCATAGAAAGAGAGGAGAAAAAATATGGAGGGTCAAATTCAAAGATCCACAAATGATGAGACATTCTTGATATGCAAAAATAATTGCAAATTTTATGGAATGAATGAAAATTACAATGAAAGACCAATCCTTATAAAAGGAGATCAAAACATAAAGGTAACTATTAAAATATTTAGAATAATTGAGAGGTGAATCAGTTATCTAAGGTCCATATGTACCAATTGAACAAACACTTAAACAATTTTAGATCTTATCATTCCATTGTTCGACCTCTACTATAAACTATTTGCAACATTAATTGGTTGTCCAGTGTTCTTTAAAATAACAGACTTGTTGAATTTGAAATTAATACAATAAAGCATCACATTTGACACTAGAATTTTATGTGGAAACCCAGTAAACATTGTCACATTTAATTTTATCAGTTAGTTGAATTGTCCCTTTAACTTCTACAAGACATGGAACAACATTGCTACCAAATTTTAGACAACCACCTTTATATGGTCCAATGTCCTCAAATTTACTTCTATGACTAGTCATGTGATTAGAGAAACCACTAGGTATGTGTAGGATCATGGAGTGCCAAAAAGTGGTGATCTGAAAAAACTATAGTTCTAAAATATCTCAAACCATTTCAAAATCTATTCCAACTTTTTTCTCACCCACCCTAATACTAAATGAAAACAATTAATATCTTTATAAGGTCTACTATATCTTTTGATATCAAACCCATATGGTCAACTTTAAAAACATCCTAAAAATGTGTGTTTGGCCTATTTTTATGTGATTTTTACTTCAAACATGTAGCTGATAACTTTTTTTCACTAAAATTTGATGAAATGAAAAGGGTTTCTTAATAATGTTCTTATCTTTCCATAAATGTAAGGTTTTTCAAATTATGAGTTTAGTAAGTAATTATTACTTATTTTCTAGTGGAGTTACGTATAAAGTGCTTACTGACACACTACTTGAAAAACAACTAAAACTTTCAAATGGTACAACATTTCTTAAATCCAAAAGATGCATCGCATCTTATGTTTCTTTTGATATAAGGAAAAAAAAATGAAAAATTGAATTTTGCAAATTTTTGAATTAGTTAAGGTGGTCAGACACGAGTTTTTTAATTCCAAAAATACTAAACTAAAAAAATTATTATTTATTATTTATTTAGAATAAAAATACCCAAAAATATGTTTCACATCCAAGCATGAGTCTACTACTTATATCTAGAATATTATTAAAAAATATTATCATTTGGTTTTGATTAAGGTGGTCAGACATACGTTTACTTCTTATTTTTGTTCTAAAATTTTTGTAATATTGCATTAAAATTCAAAATTTTGACCAATCAATTTTTATTTTGTTGAGATAATTCCTAGTAGTTTAGAAACTAGATTTAATTTTACTCTCAAATTTTTGATATAAAGTCAATAACAAGTAGAAAATTGCATGCCAAGTTGACATAACCCTAATTTTTTGATTTTTTGTTGCCACTTAAGAGCATAGTTTGGTTGACCATGATCCTGCACATATCCCAGTGCTATCAATTATCCATCTATCACTTTTGTTCACATAAGACATTAAAGAATTTTCTCATCTTCATCAGAATCTTCTTTAATAGCAACATAGACCACTTCTTCATCATTATTGGTTTCTTCTTTAGCAATATAACATGATTTCTTACCTTTGTCCTTGTAGTCTTTGTTATTCTTGAAATCTCAGTCATCTCTTCTTCCTTTGTACTTTCTCTCATCCTTGTCTTCTCTAATAGGATACCTTGTAGCAATATGACCAACCTTGTTGCATGAAATATTTTTATAGGAAGTTTACCTTTATATTATTCTTTGCCTCTTCCAAATCTCCTAGCTCTATCATTGTCTCAAGTTCATCAATTTCATCATTAGAAGTATCACTATCATTTTCACATGTTTTCCTTTTCTTTTCTTGCTAAAAACCAATTATGATTTAAAATTAGATTCAATAGTAGTAGGAGTTTAATTATCAAAATTTGACATCTCAAAAGTAGTAAGCCTACCAATTACACCTTCTAGAGTTATGTTATTACCTGGTGTACATCTTAACTCTTGTATTATAGAGACCCTAATAGCATAAATAGGAAGTAGAGTTATTAATACCTTGCTGATTATTGTTTCATCTTCAATATTTCCATTAGCTCCTCTAATAGCATTGACAACTTCTTTGATTCTTGTACAATATTGTACTATGTTCTCACCTTCTATCATTTTGATCTCATCAAACTTATCTCTCAGGCTTCCTGATTTGGCTCTCAAGGCATTCTAATATCCTCCATAAATGGTCTTTAGTCTATCCCACATTTCCTTTGCATTCTTACATCCATTTAGGTCATCAAACTCAGTATAGCTTAGGGATGAAGGAATATCCAACATTGGTTGATTATGTTCTTGCTTTTCTTTTAATTGTTGGGTAGTTAGAGGGACTGTTATTATGTCCACATATGTATTGTCTAGAAACTCCAATGTAGCATCACAAATACTAGCTATATGCAATCTCATCAACTTGTACCATGCAAGAAAGTTGTCTTTGTTCAACTTTGGTACCTCTCTCTTGTACACCATCATCTTTAGCTTTGAGTACCTTCAAAATCTTCTTTACAAGCATCAATGCTCTGATACCAATTGTTAGAATATTTAGAATAACTAAGAGGGGGGGAGGGGTGAATTAGTTATCCAAGGTCCAAATGTACCAATTTAACAAACACTTAAACAATTTTAGATCTTATCATTCCATTGCTCGACCTCTGCTATAAAATATTTGCAACATTAACTAGTTGTCCATTGTTCTTTAAGATAACAAACTTGCAAAACATAAACTTAATACAATAAAGAATCACAATAACATTCACACAAGTTTGACATTAGGATTTAATGTGGAAACCCAATTTGGGAAATACCACCAACATGTCACTAATTTTCACTCTTCTGAAGTGAGCCCTAGTAGGAGCCAACCCTCTTCAAGGTTACATTACAAACTATTAAATGTGACATTGTTAAAAGATTTAAACACCATGTTAGGAGTGGCCTTGTTAGACTTTAAAACATTCTATTAGAATTTCACCCGATTAAAGGATTTACATAGACTATTAGGTCCTTATGATTTTTAGGTCAACCTTAATTAAAGGATTTCAAATATTGTTCATAATGGTTAGAAAGTAACAAAAGGTTTGATCTATTTAGTACAACTCATCTCTATTCATCTCTTTGAAATAATTCATTGTTTGGCCTCCATTGTCATCTCAATTTTAGATTCGCTAGGCAACTCTTCAAGCAATCAAATTTCACTTCTTCTCAACTCAATTAAGCCTTCTAATTAGACTTTCCAATCAACAACATCAGTAGTATCTCCAACTCTCTAGAACTCTTTCAAACACACACAACTTCTCTTCTCTTCCATGCATGCATACTAAAAGTTTTCCTCTGTACCTTCTTAAATAGGTAGTTATGATCTTTTACCACTTAATCAACATCATAGATCTTAGGGTTCATGATTTGATCCATTAGAGATAATGTATCTAATTGCCTCTTCTATTTATCCCTTCTTTTAAAGAAAATTCTCCTTGAATTTATCTCTTAGATCATTTACCTAATCCTCTCCTAGAATTAAATGATCCAACTCATCAATCCTTCTCTTCAACACATTTTCCATAGCCCAAGAAATCAACTTAGTTGGCTAGAAATTATGATTTCTTGCAAACAATTAAAATTTTGTTCCTAAGCCAACACTAGGATCTAACACTCGGTCATCACTAAGTTGCTCGATCACTTTAGAACTTCTTCCTTGGCAATAGTACTATCACTCAGTCAATACCGATGCTCGGTCAACACTAATTTTTCTCAACAGTTACTGTGGTTTGGTTGACACTAGCATCACTTGGCATGTACATCAAAATTCCTTGGTCTTTTACTTTTTTGCTTGGTCAAGCCTACATAAGTGATCTATCTTTGCTTGCATTGTCAAGACTTGAACATTACTATCTTCTCCTCTATCAACGTGCTTTAAAAAATCACTTTTTCTTGTCAAAGTCTAACTAATCAAATGTCCACTTGTAGTTCTCTCTTCATAACTCAATCTTTCCACTAGATGCTTTTCTTATTAATAACATCTCAAATCCTCTTCATCGGTCAAATAGATAAGACATTTAGATTAGACAGAAAACTATCTTATCAATAGATTTGACATCAATGACAACACAATTGATTGTTCCAATTGTAGTTTCCAAAAGTAACTAGCCTCCGTTGCATGATAGTAATTAATAAAAGAATTAATTATTATATGCCTAAAGTTTAGCGAAATAAAACTAAAGATAATACATGACTTAATAAATAAATCAAAATAGTTTAATTAATAAGGAAATACTTTATTAACACACACACACACACACACACACACACACAAACACACACACACATATAATAATGTATACATATATATACATATATGTATACATATATGTGTGTGTATATATGCATATATACATATGTGTATGTATATATAAATGCAATTATATATACATGCACACACACATATATACACATACATATACATATATCGTTGGAAGTCTATTTGGAAAGTTAGATACTGAGAGGAGGGGGGGTGAATAAGGATTTGTCAAACTTAAGTTACTTCAAATACTTAATATATATAATATATTTAACCTTAAACCCTTATCTCAACAATATCATAAATCACATAAACATTTATGACAATGATGTTGGAATTCTTTAGAATAACTGAGAGGAGGATGAATCAGTTATCCAAGGTCTAGATGTACAAATAAAACTTTTTAATTCTTATTAGAACCATATCCATAAAATCTTATCATGCATGCATCCATTAGATCATATAATACTTAAACTTTGTAGGTTACTATCCTAGGTAAAAACAACTTTGCAAAAATGTAAACACGAAATGGCATAAGAACATTCACACAAGGATTTTACGTGGAAACCTAATTTGGTAAAAACCACTAGTAACATGCTACTAATTCTCACTCTTCTAAAGTGATGCCCTATGAAAGGCCAACCCTATTAAAAGTTATAATACAACTATTAAATGTGACCCGATTAAAGGATTTCAATCACATTGTTAGGAGTGAGTCTTGTTAGAGGACTTTAAACCATTCCATTAGAATGTCACCTAGTTAAAGGATTTACAAATGATTGTTAGGTCAACCTTAAAATCCAAAGGATTTACCCTGGACTAATACAATGATTACAAAGTAATAGTAAGGCTTGATCCAAGATAACAAATTATAATTCTCTTGTAGATTATAGATCTCTCTATTTCAGTCCTCCATTCTGCATGGCATTCATACTCTTTACCTCTAATAGCTTGTTCAGCCTTCAAGCATTCATACTCTTAAGCGTTATTTCTTTGCATGCCAACTACAGTCACTTTTTTTTGGCTACTAAATGAAGCAATACCCTATACTCCTTGTCTTCCTTAGGTTCTTGCACATGACAATCTTTTCTTGTGAACAATTATCTCTATAAATAGAGAATTAAGATCTTTTTCCACTTAACCTGAACTATTTATTTTAGGATTAGATAGGATTAGGTAGGATACAATGAATCTACCCATTTTTCCATTTGGTTCCTCTAGAAAATTCTTCTACAATCTTCCATGAATTTTTGTAAAAATGATTTACCTTGAATTTTGTGCTAGTAGCTCATCATAGTCATCTTCCACATGTTTCACATAATTCAAGAAAACAAAATAGTCAGCTCAAATAAATCAAATCTTCAATTAACACTATTTGCTATTACTCGACATCTATATTGTTCTGTCACTTGGCCAATACTAGTTCACTTGGCAAACACTAAAGTTTATTAATGCTCAACACCAACTAAACTTTACTTGGCATATACTAGCAATCACTTGGCTTGTACTATTTTTTGTCTTTTTTTGGTACCTTTTTTTTTCACTCAACTTCTACTTATTTCTACTTGGCTTGCATTGACTACTCGGTAAGGCTTGGTATACACTTTTCTTACTTGATCTTATTCCAGTCTTAACTTGGGTAATCTTTCATTTCATACTTTAAGGAGATAAACAATACACTGTAGTATCAATGTCCTACTTGGTCTTAGTGCCTCTATTACATACCAAATAACTCAACCTTTCTCTAGGGGATATTGTTATCTCCTCTTTTCAAATTCTCTTCATCAATAACCTAAATGATAGCTTTTAGACCAAAAAGCAATTGTTTCACCAACAAGTAGTAAGTTTGACATCATTGACAAAATAATGATTGTTTCATTACATTTTTTTCTCTTGAGAACAATCTTATATCAATAAATGATGTATTAGAACTAACTACTGATCACATCCATAAACATGAAAGTAAATTATCAACACATAACAAAAAGATTTTGGCTACCTAGAAACCCTCCAAGGTGAAGGTAAAACTGGGGTAGGGATGGCACCCACAAATCTTCACTACTGCAATAATAAAGTTTTCCTATTAGGGCTGTAATTTTTATCACTTCTAATGATCTACTCTATAAGAGATTTTCCCTATTAAGAGCTTACAAGACTTATTCCTTCTACCTTGATTAAATGGTTTAAACTTACAACTAAGTAAGAATCTTATTAGGATTTTTATAAAGGTCTATTAGGACCACTCTGTTAAGAGATTTACCTTGAAACACTTGCTAGAATGTATCACTACTTGATCCTTAAATTTTCACTTCAAATGCTTATTACAAATCTTCTCTTTCTAGTCTCTGATCTGATATACTATATTTTTCCCTTTAGTCCTCTACATGGTTTTTATATCTGGTTCACCTTAACACATCACTTATGACATCCAAACTTTACTTCTCTCACACACATAAAAATTAGGGTTTGGAATATCTTCTTATAACCATTAGATCATTAGATCATGCATCCATGTTGAATACAATGGTTTACCTTTGTGTTTGTTCCATTCCAAAAAAAATAACAAAACTAGCTTTCTCAACATGTGAACACTCTGATGCTTAGTCATAACTGATATCCATGTTGTCCTTTGGCTTCTATCTGCTCTGCACAAACTATATGACTTGACATGAACTGACTCTAGATAGCTCAACTTATATATTATTCTTATCAACTCATCTTGTATAGGAGTACTTGTCAACCATGGACTTTCTCAATACTAATTACAAAGCTTAACTTCAACTAAAATATGAACAAGTCCTACATATAATTCTTAAACATCATAGGATGGCTCGGTCGCAGTCATAATCGATCAACTCTACCAAATATATGACTAAGTGTTTGACACAAATAGAAAACATGACTTAGGGATCAACAATATCCCCTTTGACATTTGTGGGAAAAACACTTTGTCATGATCAAACATTACATATCAATAGAAAAAGTACTCCCCCTTACACTATAACTCATAACTATGACTTGGTCCACCATATAGACTTTATAGTTATCAAGTTATCAAAGTCTTGTCAGCATAAGTATATACAAAATCTTACTGACTCCTCATGACTCCAAAACTTATATAGAGAACAAAATTTCATAAGTTACTTACATGATCAGATAAATATACAATCTTTTATACCATCATACCATTGATCATGCATCCAACTAATCCCCCTTTGTTTTTATCATAGATGTTATTATATGTAGCTAGGGTCCATAAATTAGTCCATATTTCTCCAAACATGATCTATGGGAGTTTAGAATCATGTCCATTGTCTTCTCCCTATTTACCTTCAATTCATCAAGAATATGACTGAATTTTTGAGGTGGCTACTAGATGAACCATATTGTCACCAATAGAGAGTTGTTGATTGCTCTGGATTAAATCTTTAGCAATATATTTTTTTTTACATGACTGCCAAATGTGGAGTCAACAAAGCTTGAATTGTAAGAAAATCTTCTCTTATCTTTCCTTCTTCATGCAAAAGTTTAGACTGTTTGGTCTGCAAAAATTGTAACTTTAAAATATAAAAAGAACTAGTACTATCATCTAAGGTCAATGTAGTTGCACTCTACTACATGTCTACATCAATCTTGCCCATTTATTCTCTGAACTCCTTGGTAAATGTTGGAACATAACATAGCTTTCCAAATAAATAATTTATTTCAATGACAATCTGCTCAACATTAGTGGCTTTGGTAGATAGATCAACCATTTTTACTACAATCTCAGGAACTACCTTCTCCATGAACTTATTATCATATCACCTCTCTTCTCTTTACATAATATTTTTTTGAGCATCAATATATGGCTCATTTATTTTTTCTATAATATATATCAATTGGTCAAGTATGGGTGTATTCTCATCTTAATTATCAATAACAATGGCATCTAAAAGAATATTTTTATTCTCAAACAAAATTTGTTTCTTCTGGTGCTCTCTTCTTAACTTTTCTTGCTTAGCCTTCCTTGCATATAACTTACTCAAAATCATCATTTTCTCCTTTGTCAAATTTGACTTATCATAGTCTAGCATAATAATATCTTCATCTAAGGAAACTGTCTTACCTTTGATCATTTGGGGTGAGTGCCTTAGCTTCTTCTTCAATCATTTACCTTTTGATTATGGGATGCTAGAGCTTGGTAATGTTAGTTGCAAACCTTTAGTTTGAACTACCAGATTTAATACTTATAATCCTTGAGTCACATCACTCTACTTCACTTGTCCCTCTATCTATTTTACTCTTGGCTATGGTGTTGTTCCACCTAATTGATCCATGGTCACAACAATTTGGAGTTCACCTATTGAACTTGATCTCTCTATCTCCTTTTCTTTCTTTGTTAGAAGTCCTCAGTCATATGGCCTTGCTATGCATGAAGTAGACTAATCTACTATATTAATTTTATTTTCCTCTTCCTTCTCTCCACTTTTTAACTTTTTCCTTCATGTGTCAGTCCACTTTGTTTCTTGAAATCTATTACTATTGTATTTTGTAGGATTAGGGAATTATAGTAAAATGTAAATATAGGGGTTTCTGTGATAGTAAGTATTACCCATTGAGTATCACCTTTTTCTCCTCTTGTAGGATATTCTTTTGTACAATTACAGGATTTACTTCTATTAATATATCCTTGATTTGTACAATTACAAGATTTACTTCTTTTGTTTGTACAATTACAAGATTTACTTCTGTTAATATATTCTTTTATTTGTCATGACATCAGAATAGATATATTCAGTACTATCTAGTTCAACTTTGCCAGCTTCCTTCTCTTCTTCTTCTTCTTATTCCTTTGTTGAACCCACCAATTGAAAAAAATTCTTCCAAGTTAAATTTCTCTCTTGTACAATATCCTCAAATTTGTTTCTCAATATTTTATATGCCTTTGTCTTTGGCACAAATTTCTTTGTATAATCCCTCAAAGCTATAGTCATATTTTTCCCAAGTCACGCATTGTTTGGGCCAATGTAGTTTCCCTCATTTTCCTTTTAGTGGTTAGAGCCCATTTCCACTTGGCATCAATTTTATTACATAACTCTTCAGGAAATTATTTTCCTACATCTATTGGTGTATACTTAAAATTCACAATCATATCAACTATTGCCTAATCCACTTCTTGCTTATCAAATTTACCGAACGTTTTGTATTTACACATTTGAAACTAGTTAAGCCTTCTTATGTTTTCACATACCTTATCAATGTCTCGAGGCACTATGATGTCCCCAGTTATAGAGAATATATTTAATAGAAATTAAGAGTTAAATACTAATAATAATATAAGATAGATAAATATATGATATAAGTACATATATTTTGATATATTTAATATATATGATAATATAATAATCTATGAGATATATATTATAAATTATAAGTAGTATCAAATGAAAATAATAAATATTATAAGATGAACATATTCAAGAATAATATTATGATATCAATTGTAAAACAAATATAAATAAATAACATATTACTTAAATATTATATAAAGAAAATATATTATAATATCAGAAATAATGCTATTACTAATATTTTAATATATGATCTAAAACCGAACCACATTATATTTTTAATTAAATACATTAAACGTATGTGAGGGTGACATCACCAAGGGTCACATCACATCATGCCCTTATTTAAGAAGCTGTGCATAGAAGGATATAAAGGAACATTGGACGGGAAAAACACATCAATTTCATCATCACTGTGAAGAAGGAAATAACATATTAAATTCACTGATAAGTGAATGGAACCGGGTCAGAATTTCGCTTAGAGTCAGGACATTGGCACAAGGAAGGAGGGAAAAGGTACAAAGCATTAGGCGATATAAAAAAAAAACCATCCATAGTCAACTACGCACCAGTTTGTCCACGTCAGATAGTACATCGGTATAGAACAACGTTAGACTGATCATTCGTTGGAGTTCACATTTACATTCAATAAAATAATCAAATTCATTATTACTATTTCAATCTAGTCGATAGAGGAGAAATATCAAAGTTGACTCAACTATTAATATGAGAAGAATATTAAGTTGATATAATTATAAATATAATTTATAATTATGTTATTTATTTAGAAGGTTGGAATTAAGTTGACATACAATGAAGAGAGAGTTCTAATTGTAAATATAATTTATCTCCAAGTGATCAATAATTATACTAATTATTTAAAAGGATTGAAATTTCTTGAAGATAACTACAAATTTCATATAATTCTAAGTATAAAATAAATATTTAAAGTCTTTAAAATTGGAACTAAGAGCAACCTGAGGTGTAGCCTTAAATGGGACATTACAAGTGGTATCAGAGCACCTTTCTTGTCAACCTGTGGGAAATGGTAAATGCAAAAGAGAGCTCAAGAGCTATCATGATGAACTAAAAATAAAAAATTATGCTTACATTGCAAGGAAAGTTGGGAACCAAGATAGACATGTGGGAATAGAAGCCAAGTTTGAAAAATGGATGCTACACTTGATTAGGAAGCAAAGGACAAAGTAAATAAGAGACCTAAATATAATCAAGAACATAAGGACCAACAAGAACTTTATGAGCTGCAATTTTAGTAGAATGCATATATGTATGCAATAAAATGAATTATAATTAGTGAATCAAATTACCTCCTAAGTAGACCACCTTGATGGATGTCACAGGCTACTATCAAGGCCAAGAGGCCCAAAGTTCCACTCTTGGGCTTAGGTAGGATATTTAAGAGGAATAAGATTACCTCCTAAGTAGACCACCTTGATGGATGTCAAAGGCTGTCATCAAGGCCAATAGGGCCAAAGTTTCGCTCTTGGGCTTAGGTAGGAAGAATAAGATTACCATCTAAGTAGAACACCTAAATGGATGTCAAAGGCTGCTATCAAGGCTAGGAGGGCCAAAGTTTCGCTCCTGGTCTTCAATTGGTTAAGTTAAGAATCTGCCAAGTAGACCACCTTGATGGACGTCAAAGGTTGCCATGAAGACCAAGAGGGCCAAAGTTTTGCTCTTGGGCTTGGTAGGAAATTGGTTTAGAACTAACTTATCATGACTAATCTTTTCTTTGAAGCTATTATATACATGTACATGTGTATGTAGGATCCACAATCAAAAGGTGTACTGGGGAACTATATCATTCCCTTTACTCTACTTAATTGTGAAAAATTATTAAAAAATGTATGATGTGTCTACATCGTGTATGATTCGTGTCTTCATCTGTCTACATCGTGTTTGCTCTATGTTTTCATTTACTATAGACGTATGTTTATAAAATCTTCTAGACCTTTGTATGAAGATATGTTTCTTGTCTATGAAAGAGCTGGTGTATGAATGATTTTTCTTGAGGACAATAAAATTTGAGAGGGGAGGACTGTGATGTGCCCAATTATAGAGAATATAATTAATAGAAATTAAGAGTTAAATAATAATAATATAAGATAGATAAATATATGATATAAGTACATATATTTTGATATATTTAATATATATGATAATATAATAATCTATGAGATATATATTATTAATTATAAGTAGTATCAAATAACAATAATAAATATTATAAGATGAACATATTCAAGAATAATATTATGATGTCAATTGTAAAACAAATATAAATAAATAACATATTACTTAAATATTATATAAAGCAAATATAATATAATATTAGAAATAATGATATTACTAATATTATAATATATGATCTAAAATTGTACCACATTATATTTTTAATTAAATACATTAAACGTATGTGAGGGTGACATCACCAAGGGTCATGTAGCATCATGCCCTTATTTAAGAAGGCATGCATAGAAGGATATAGAGGGACATTGGATGGGAAAAACACATCAGTTTCATCATCACTATGAAGGAAAGAACATATTAAATTCGCTAATAAGTGAATGGAACCAAGTCAGCATTAAGGTGTGAAGGACATAATGTATTCTACTCAGGGTCAGGATGTTGGCATGAGGAAGAAGGTAGAAAGCACAAAGCATCAGGCAATATTAAAAAATAACCATCCACAATCAACTAAGCACCGGTCCATCCACATCGGATAGTACATGGGTACAGAACAACATCAGACCAATCATTCATTGGAGTTCACATTTACATTCAATACAATAACCAAACTCATTATTATTGTTTCAATCTAGTCGATAGAGGAGAAATATCAAAGTTGACTCAACTATTAATATGAGAAGAATATTAAGTTGATATAATTATAAATATAATTTATAATTATATTATTTATTTAAAAGATTGGAATTAAGTTGACATACAATGAGGAGAGAGTTCTAATTATAAATATAATTTATCTCCAAGTTATCAATAATTATACTAATTATTTAAAAGGATTGAAATTTCTTGAAGATAACTACAAATTACATATAATTCTAAGTATAAAATAAATATTTAATGTCTTTAAAATTGGGATTAAGAGCAACCTGAGGTGTAGCCTTAAATGGGACATTATCTAGGAACTTTTCTTGGTACCATTTGGAATTGGCTTAAGTCATCTAACTAAGTCCTCTCTACCTCCTCATCTTCTTCATCATCTAGCTTAACAACCAATTTTCTTCTTGGCCTCTTCTTCTCCTTTCTTTTCTTGGTCTTAACAACCTTTGATATCCTCTTCTTAGGACTTTTACCTATGATTGGCTTTGTGATTTTCACTAATCCTTTTCTTATAGGCTCAACAACTTCATGGATTCCTTCTTTAGATCTGTCTTGTGACCCGTTTTGGTTTTCCAAGTTAAATTACAATGTACTAAATTTGAGTTTGTCTTCAACTAAAGAACATATATTGACATTGATGATAAAAACCTTTTGTTAATACAACATGTCTTCTACAACTCTAAGTTCCAATAATATAGATCATATTTCCAATGGTCTCCAACTTTTGCATTGATGGAAATGTATGGGTTCCTTCTCTAGATCTCTAGATGTGAGGTGTAGACTTTACTTCTAAAAAGATGTTTGTTATATTTAAAAATAGTTTTTCTTATTATTTTTAACATTTATAATTTCTTAACTGTTAAAGAGGAACAAGACTAGTAGTAAAAAAAAAGTGATTTAATTTTTCTCTCACTCTCTTTCTTCATGCTTGTATTCTAATGATGGATTACATTGTACAATCTAAACCATTGTTACATGAAAAAATGTTCATACAATCAAATGTAACGTTACTATGGGTTGTGGAAACGTAATAGCTCTAAATTTATTTACTTTTTTTGAAACCCTTGTTTAGATTCTAGAGTTAATTTTATATTTTTAATATGAATATTTTTTATTTCTTCTGTAAAAGGATTGTAAAGAAACTCTAGTTTGAGTTAGTTGTGTTAGGTAAGGGTTTTACCATGGTTGATTTTGTTATTTTTTGTTTGTCCAAACATATACATATTTCAAAGCATTATATTACAACTCATGGTTGAGTATAATAAAAAAATATAGTAAATTTATCAATTATAAAGATGAAGGTTTTATTTATTTATTTGTTTAAAAGATTTCACTTATTTTTTGTTGAAGACTTATAAATTCTTAATAATATACAATTTTGTTCATCTAAAATTTGATATTGTATATATTTACATGAATTAAAAGTATTTTAGATATAACGAGTATGTGCCATTGTAAGAAAACAAACATCTGTCTTGAATGTTCGAGCTATTATAGAGAGGTTTTTTTGCATGATCATACGATTATATTCCAGTTGTCTCTTTAAAAGAGGTTGTAAGGCATTATATCAAATTCATTCATTATATCATTGTGTGTAAGATCAAACATATGGACAATGATATACTATACAAGATTTGGAGATCTATGTTTATATATGACTCAAAGTCTCAAGTGATGAGAGACTAGGATATTTTAAAGAATAAAACATAGATTATACTTTGTGTTGAAATTCAAAAGTTATTGTAATAGCTAGGGAGGGACAATGTTTGTTAGTGAGATAGATTTCCAATAAAGAACAACAAATCTATTTTTGAGATAGTAATGTCATAAGATAGTTTTTTTCTAGTGAGACATTGTCAAAAGAAATGATTAGATTAGTAAGTGAGGCACATTCAAGTGGTTTTTATTCCCCTTGAGGTTTTTCCACTCAAGACAATATTTTTGTTGTGAGTAGCATTATCTTTGATGTGCTTGACTTTTATGTTCATTTACATATGATGTTTGTATGTCCATAAGTTAATGTTTAACATAGATTGCTTCATGGTACCATGTTGATCCATTGTTGACTCTGTTTAATCAGTTTTAGATGTCATGACTCCTATCTTATTACAAAAAGACCATCTTAATAATGTCTTGACAAAAATTTCCTTCAAATCATGTTAGCCTTGTCAAAAGAATGAGTTGATTTCATAAGTCAATTATGTTTACCTAAGTTCTTGATTATAAGAACATGTTTTCTCATCCTAAGTTTTGAAATATTATTATAAGATTTACCATACCACTAATTCCCCCCTCTCTAAGTGGTATTGTGCTCCAACATATCTCTACACAAATATAAGTTTGATCTAAGTGAATGAAAATATTTGGTTGTGATTACATTCACTTAGACAAAACTATCATATCAAAATTTAATATTAATATAAAATTATTTATAGTGTAAATTATAATACACTAAAATTTTCACTTCTTTTTCTATATTGACATTAAAAGTAAAGTGGCTATTGGTCTATTGGTGAAGTTTAATGACTCTCATAAATTTTACCAATGACCATGTCTTCTTGAACACATGACACATGGTGTTTTAAAACAA
Organism: Cupressus sempervirens; assembly: GCA_028749045.1. NCBI lineage: Eukaryota > Viridiplantae > Streptophyta > Pinopsida > Cupressales > Cupressaceae > Cupressus > Cupressus sempervirens. Next base: position 333,638,419 of record CM053787.1, read on the forward strand.
GTTTAGTATCATCTAGTGAATAATTTTGGTAGAGTAAATACCCTTCCATTCGTGAAACTAAACCAAAAGTGGTTGATTACACATTAACCAATAATTATAATTTATAATACCAATAATTTACCAAAAAAATTACAAATATTTATTGTCAATTAAAATAAATAAAAAATTATTATTCAACATTGTCTCTTTACACCTCTTAGTAGTAATATAGTTTTGTTAAACATAATATCATATATCATAAATATCACTCTCACCTAGATTTTATTGTACATAAAGTTATTTAGTTTATTTACACACATTTATTTTTAAAGAGATTATACTGAAATTATTTTTGTAGATCTTCTTTCAATGGTTTGTGGTGTCTCTACTCCGTGATTGATAGAAACAAAATGACATTACATCACCATATTTAACATATAAGGTCATTCAATTATCAAAATTCTTAATAGCCATGATCAACAAAAAACTAAGAAACAATAAGAAATAAAGGTTAGACTTTTAGTTGATTGTAATATTTTCAATCTTGAATCCTATAGCCTCTCTCATCTTCTAATGCTATTAAAAGAATTCTTGCTTCCATTCATTCAATATAAACTTATTTTATCTTTTAACCACCTCTCTCTCCAAAGCTCATGAATATAAAAGCACATTTACTATAATATCTTTACTTCCAATTCATAAAAAAGTTTTATTTCTCAATTTTATTTTCTAATACAACAAAGTGTCTACAATGTAATCATAAAAACAATCAATACAAAATATCTTTTAATGTTTTATATATTTCTAAGTCTATAAATGAAACTTGAGATAATTCACGTGTTCTTCATGAACAATAATATCAAGCAACAATAGAAGCAGCTGGCTTTACCCTCTTTCCTCAATGGCGTCAAAAATATTATACTTCATTCAATTGCTCTGTTATATAACATCTCAGAAGCCATTGAGGGAGAGGTAAGACCAACTGCCTCTACAAACCAAACCAGCAACCTGAAAAGAATACATGAAATGCTGTGAACTGCAAATATTTATAAGAGAGTAAAAGGCGAAAGTTATACATACAAAATTGTGTGGGGACCCATTATTTCGTGTCAGAAATCTCAGTTGACATCCAATGGGAGAAATCTCAGGTAACATCCAATGGGAGGTAACTAAATGTTATCGACATAGAAGGAATGTACATTTCACCCCAATTGGACGTGTTAATGTTGATACATTTTTCTTTTCATTACACAACATTCCTATGAAATATGCCTGTTATGATACTCTCATAAGTAGTCATTTACCTTTCCTATTTCGAAATCACTTGAGAATGGTTCCAAGTCAAAATCATCCGATTATATTCTCAATGCATATATTGAAGGAACATTTAAAAGTTTGGAATTGAAAAGTGATGGGAAAGTCAGCAACTGATTTGTTTTAGACTTTGATGATATGATTCTCAATGAGATATAACATATGCTGGATCCAAACTATTACAGATGTGAAAGGAATGTAGATCATTATATATAATTGGATCTAACACTAACACTACAACATGCATAAAGTGAAATGACTCAAGGGAACGAATGGTATCAATCTATGTAGTGGGAATGTAATAAAGATAAGCTTGTCTTCTGCTTTAATCACTAATAACTTTTTGGATGTCTTTAGTGGAATTGGACTAATAGTTCTCAAGAGTAAAATGCCAATAATTTAGTTGACATTCTCAATAGTTATTAATCGTAAAATGCAAATAATTCAGTTGACAATCTTATAAATCTATCCTCCCAGTTAACATTTTAATGCAATACTATCTGTCTCACTATTTCAGCTTTTGAAGGTTTATATAATGGATTGTGTGAAAGGATTAAACAGAGAATGAAAATGTTGCAATAAGAAGAAATACACAACACCGGATTTATCCTGGTTCACCACAATTAGTGGCTACATCCAGACTACAGAGTATTGAATTAATAAGAAAAAAGTTAAGTTACAAATGAGCAGGAGCAGCATATAAAAGGGCTCCAATAACATTACAAATGAAGAGTCTTTGGAAACCAAGAGACTCAATTATTGGAGGGAAAAGAAGACTTGACTGTTGGCCTTCACAATATCAACAAACTCCCACCTGAAGGACAACCAATGCTGCAACTGATCACCCAATACCCTGCTCAAAGAATGATCTATCTTTTCTTCACAAGCCCAAGAGAAGTTCTAGCACATTCGAACTTCTCTTTGGCAACAACCTTCATGAATATATCAGCCGGATTTATCTTGGTGTCAATCTTCACAACATTCAGCTTGCCCTCTTCGACTGCATGACGAACAAAGTGAGCATGTGCATCAACATGCTTGGAGCGACGTTGTGATGACTGATTATGTGCCATGAAGATCGCACTACGACTGTCACAAAATAGATTATATTCATTTTGATGAACTTTCAATTCACCAAGTAACCGCTGAAGCCAAATCATTTCCCTTGCACCTTCGAAAAGAGCTAAGTATTCAGCTTCAGCCGAAGAAAGAGCAATGCAATGTTTCAACTGTGAAGCCCAACTGATCGCAGCTCCAACAAATGTGAAGGTGTAACCAGTGGTAGACCTTCGTTTGTCCAAGTCTCCGGCAAGATCAGAATCAATGTAACCTTGTAGTTGAACTTTGTTTCCGCCAAAACATAAAACATCAGCTGAAGTACCTTTTAGATACCTTAGTATCCATTTGATAGCTTCCCAATGAGCTTTGCCGGGATTGCTCATGAACCTGCTCACAACTCCCACCGCATGAGCAATGTCGGGGCGAGTAGAAACCATAGCATACATAATACTACCAATGGCTGATTTGTATGGAATTTTCTCCATAAATTATTTTTCTTCCTGTGTTTGAGGACATAATTCAGAACTTAATCGAAAATGACCAGCAAGAGGAATAGGAGTTACTTTTGATTCAGCCATGCCAAATCTTTCAACAACTTTGTCAATGTATTGTTTTTGAGACAAAGTGATTTCCCTCTTTTTCCTATCCCTTGTGATTGTCATGCCAAGAATCTTTTTAGCTGCCCCTAAGTCTTTCATTGCAAACTTGCTTGCCAATTTTTGTTTCAACTCATTAACTATTCTTTTGTTTGAGCCAGCTACTAACATATCATCGACATAAAGAAGAAGGATGTCAAACTCACCGCTTGGAAGTTTCTTGAAGTAAACACATGGGTCTGATTCACATCTTGTGAAATTATGCTCAGTCATGAAGCGATCAAATTTTACATACCACTATCTTGGGGCTTGTTTGAGGCCATACAAGCTTCGATTTAATCTGCAATAAAGATGTTCATGTCCCTTCTTTATGAACCCTTGAGGCTGCTCCATGTCAAGTTCTTCTTCTACATCACCATGTAGGAATGCAGTTTTTACATCAAGCTGTTCTAACTCAAGATCCCACGCTGTTGCTAATCCCAAAATAGTTCGGATGGTTGTCATCTTGACAACTGGTGAGAAGATTTCATTGAAATCTATCCCTTTTTCTTGATCAAATCCCTTTACCACCAATCTGGCTTTGAAGCGTTTATTGCCTTCCGCTTCATCTTTCACACGATATATCCACTTGTTCCTAAGTGGTCTTCGATTAGGCGGAAGAGATACCAAATCCCAGGTTCGATTCTTGAGTAAAGAATCCATTTCTTCATGCATCGCTGTTTTCCATTTATCACTATTGACATCTTTGAGAGCTGCTTTGAATGTAGACGGTTCTGAAAATTTTGCAACTAGAATTGAAGGCTCTACTTGTTCAGCGTACAATAATTCATAATCAGAGAAATTAGCCGGCATTCTTCATTCTCTAGTGGATCTTCTCATTTGGGGTTCTCTGTTCTCTAGTTGAACCAATTCAAATGGAGAACCGGTTACACTAGTTCGCTGGTTTAAATGTTGAATGCCCTCTCTGCTGCTTGATAACAGATTATTATGAAGTGTGCCTTCTCCTTGTGATATATTTGTATTGGGTGCCTCAAAACCAGTATTACCAAGATGCTGGTCTATGCTCTCACCATGTATACCCTGCACATTAACGTCCTGCAAATCAATTTGCACACCTTGCGAATTGACTTCTACACCTTGCGGATGCGGATTAACATTTCTATCCTGTGGATTTGCTTGGTATGCGGCTTTCATTGTTTCAGCTAGATTAACTTCAGTATACCGCATACCATTTACCACCTGTAGATTACTTGGACCCTGCGGATTACATGGCATATTATCTACACTCTGAAACTGCCCTCGTATATTTCCATGGATGTGATCTGTATTCCCACCGTAGCGTATGCTCCCACCGTAACCCTGCGGATCAGTTTGTATACCATGTGTAATGTCTGTAATACCCTGCGCATTGTTATTCTGTGGATCTAGTTGCCCAGCCTGCGTTTGTGGATGGGCATTAAAATTGGACATATAGTCCCTCCCAACGCTATCCTGTAGGTTTTTAGTGTTGCCCACACTATGCTGTGCATCCCATTCATTGTTTGGGTGCATTTCTTGGGGAGTTACAAAAGACCACAGGTATGAAGGGTCATCCCTTGACTGATAGCCCAACGCAGTAAAAGGATCCCTTGTACTTTGGTTTGAAAAACTTTCACAAGCTTGATTGTGATGGAGAGACAAATTCCTATCATGAGAAGAGATATCAAGAAACTCTTGTGTAAAACTATCATCATGTCCTGTGTCCCCAGGAGTGGAAGAAGATGATAAATTTGGAAATAGTACAGAGGTGGGACTATATGAAATAGTGTTAGAAACTATTTGTGGATTCAATCCAACATTCCTTTGTCCAGCGATTGGTACAAATTCTTTTTCAGACATTTCCAGAGAATGTAATGCTGGAAATGTTTTCTCATTGAAGACAACGTCTCTGCTTCTAATAATTTTTTGATCAGTTAAACTCCAAAGCCTGAAGCCAAACTGATCCTCTCCATATCCAACGAATATGCAAGGCTCGGATTTAGGATCCAGTTTGCTTCTCTTTTCTTTGGGCACATGTACAAAAGCCTGACAACCAAAAACTTTAAGATGAGAGTAAGAAACTCTTCTACCTTGCCATTCCTCTTCTGGAATTCTGAAGTTCAACCTTGAAGAAGGACTCCGATTAATGAGATAGATGGCTGTATTACATGCCTCAACCTAGAATTCTTTTCCCAATCCTGCATTAGAAAGCATACACCAAGCTTTCTCCATTATTGTCCTATTGAGTCTTTCCGCTGCCCCATTTTCTTGAGGGGTGTAGGGCACAACTTTCACCCTACGAATACCATTATCTGCACAATAATTGTCGAACTCCAGCGAACAAAACTCACCTCCATTATCCATTTTTAAACATTTGATCTTATGACCCCTTTGGTTTTCAACAAGAGCTTTGAAAACTTTAAACTTAGAAAAAACTTCAGATTTATTTGCCATCATATATATCCATACTTTCCTAGTACAGTCATCAAGGAATGCAACAAAAAAATTTGAACCTCCTAAAGAGCTTACCTCAACCGGACCAAAGACATCCGAGTGTACAAGTTCCAATGGTTTCTCCTTGAGATCATGTCCATCTTTCAAGAAGCTGACCTGCTTTTGCTTTCCGTAAAGGCAATGTTCACAAAATTCCAAATTTGCTGATTGGAGACCCGGTAGTTGATCCCTTTTGAGCATTATCTCAAGGCCCTTTTTGCTCATGTGGCCTAATCTTTGATGCCAAAGTGTTGCATCACTGCCCATGACTATCATAGCAGCCCCTATTTTAGTAGGCTTCTCAAGAAGATAAAGATTACCAACTTTGTTTCCCTTGGCAATTAATCTTGAACCCTTGGTAACTTTCCAAGTATCCAGAGATAAGAATGGATAATATCCTTGGGCAAAGAGATGACTAACCGAAATTAGATTTTGCTTTAATTTGGGAACATGGCGAACATCTTTTAACAACCATTTCCCTCCATTTTCCAGCAGTAACAAAATGTCACCTTTGCCAACTATTTCACAGGATTTGTTGTCTCCAAGAAATACCTCTCCAAATTGACCACCATGGTAGTTTGTGAAATAATCCGTACATGAAGTAGCATGGAAAGAAGCTCCAGAATCTATCACCCAAGAATCTAATTTTGTATCACTTGTAGAAAGAACTAAAGCACATTCATCTTTCTCATAGGCTGTATTTTCTTCCATGTTTCTCACATTTTCTTGTGCTTTCTTGTAAGCTCGACAATTTCTCTTTGTGTGGCCAAGCTTACCACAAAACCAGCATTCACCATTCCTACCTCTTGACCTTGAACGATTGGGTGACTTTGATCTTCGTTGATAGTAATTATTATTTCCTCTATGATGGCTTCTTCCTCTTCTCTCAGTGCTGACCATAGTGAGAGCATCACTGGATGAGGAGTCTTTGTTACTCCTTCTCATGTCTTCACTTAATAAAGTGGCAACAACTTCATCATAGGCCAGCTTTGACTTCGTAGAGCTTGAAGTGCTTACAGCTGTAACTATGGGATCCCAACTATTAGGTAAAGAACATAACAAGATGATTGCTTTGGATTCGTCATCTTGAGTCATACCAACCGAGCTTGCTTGACATAATAGGGTGTTCAAATCATTTATATGATTTGACATTGCAATCCCTTCCTTCATTTTCAGTTTGTAGAGTTTCTTCATAATGAAGATTTTGTTTGCAGCCGACGCTGTTTGATACATATTCTGAAGTTTGTCCCAAACATCTTTTGTTGATGTCTCATTTGAGACATTGAACAAGACATTTTTCGCTAGTGAGAGAAAAATGGATGCCATCACCTTGTCATCCATCTTTTGCCAATCTTCATTAGTCATTGTAGACGGTTTCTTAGACTTTCCTTCGATTACGAGAGCCAAGTTTTGCTTAACCAGCAAGGAACGCATCTGCACTTTCCACAGGCTGTAATTCTTGCCTGTAAATTTCTCTATTTTCAAATCCTCCATCTTTTCGAAAAATTCAACACTGATTTTCCAACCTGCACACCTCGTGCTCTGATACCAATTGAACATGGAACACCACATAATTAACCACCTGTGGGCAGGGGAGCATGTCACATCACCCAACAATCTCCCCCTTGACACACATACCAGGTGCTTACGCGGGTCGGGAAGGTACCAGGGAGATTTGAACCCATGACCAGGCCAAAACCAGGCTCTGATACCAATTGAAAGGATTAAACAGAGAATGAAAATGTTGCAATAAGAAGAAATACACAACACCAGATTTATCCTGGTTCACCACAATTAGTGGCTACATCCAGACTGCAGAGTATTGAATTAATAAGAAAAAAGTTAAGTTACAAATGAGCAGGAGCAGCATATAAAAGGGCTCCAATAATATTACAAATGAAGAGTCTTTGGAAACCAAGAGACTCGATTATTGGAGGGAAAAGAAGACTTGACTGTTGGCCTTCACAATATCAACATTGTGAGGGAACTGCTGTTAAATTTTCTCTCAAAGCTTCTAAAAAAATCTTCACACAACATCTTTAGGTTTTTTGTCAGCTTTGAGGGAAATGCAAAAGCGACATATCTCATTAATTCACTTCATGTATTAATTTTTGTTTATACTTTTTTCTTCTTATAGATAAACAACACATAACTTAGAATGTTTTCTTAGTGCTTAATCTACATTAAAGTCTAAATAGATTATCATTGTTAAACAGCTCTATACAAATTGTTAACTCTGCTTATTATGGCCATTAGGGTTTCATTTATATAACAAGACACTCAAACTTTATATTTATGACTTTCTATCTATCAATTGATTTCCCATTGCAGGATTGAGAGATTGCACTTACAAATGGGTGCAAGAGTGCCAATTGTTTTTATATGCTTGTAAATTGTCACTTCTACTTACAACTGCCGGTGCCTAAGCATTGATTTCACCCACTTTCCCATTTGGAGTTATTGTTTTATGGTGTAGTGTTTATAGAATATATGATTTTGGAGGTTTAGAATTTTGATCTATGGTCTTCTTTTTCCTGAAATCTAGGGTAGTATTTTACAGTTTAAATATTCATCAATTTCTGATTGTGATCATTTTCCAAGGCATCAAATCTTGGTTTTCTCTGTAGGACTAATATAAATAGAAATTTTGTTTGTATAGAACTTTTAATAAGACATTTTTGTGCAAGTGTCAGTATAGAACTTATAAGACCATTTTGGGTGATGATGAGGAAGTGTTTATAGGAAATATGATTCGAAATGGCTAGATGGTTTTTTAAAGAATGTAAATATAAGTTTTTGAAAACAATTCTTTTTTTGATGAATAGTCCTTTTCTAAATAATATACTAAGATTAAAATTCACAAAAAGGGTTGGGGGATACAAGATCATCCTGTGAGAGTTCACACAGCCGAAGTCGAAAACTACCTAGATTTGACATACCTTCACAATGGAGATTTTGTTCACTCTATGGAAAGATAGAAATTTTGTTTTGATATTAATATTGCTATGTACACTAAAGTGTGCATTTGTAATAATGTAATGATGAAAATTCAAGTGCAAGAAAACAAGGTGGCCTTGGAGGTGGTCTGCCATCAAGAGCTTCACAATCACTAGTCAATGCCCCTTTTATTGTTGCCAGGGTACCTCCAAATGCCTCGGTTGATATCTCGACGCTTAGAGGCCGCTGCCAGAGGTATAACTCTTCAAGCTGCCACTTGCATACTCCACATTCCTAGGCTTCCTACCACCTCTCTCCCAGTGGTGGTGATGATGGATGGAGGCACTACTTGGTTTTCCCACCTCGTGGTGGCACTGGTTGGTCCCCAGCTCCTCCTCTTGGTGCTTGGCAAGTGGTTTCTGGGAAATGGCCTTTTCACTTGAAAACAATTATTTTTAGATATAAATACAATAATAAAGTTGTTGAATTTGGTATAATTAGACAATGCTAAAATTATATTATTAATTGATTATTTATTATACAAATAGTACACAATAAATTATCATGGTTTGAGTAATGAGAAACTATTTCTAGATACTAAAAGAGGGGGTAAAAATTTATTCAACTACTAAAAATATGTATAAATAAGAAACACATGTTGATTATCAAAGAGCATTAAAGAACTATGTCACTGTCTACTAATTAATCTAACATATGAGCTATTTTTGGAGGCAATTGCCCCATATCCATTTTATTACCAGCATACATTTGATCAACAACCTATTTGGCCAAACTATTAGCAACATCATTCGACTTAAAGAAAATAGATCCTAATAAGGCCTTACTCCAATGGGCCCAAAACTTTTCCAAAGAAGAGACATATGTTAAGGATTGACCCAAAACACCCCACTAAATGTACCAAGCCTCCATGGAAAAGAAGGATTGAAAGAAAGGATGAGAGACCCATTCCACATTAGCGTGACACAAGACATACATGGAGGACCATGGAAGCTTTACTTACATAATTTATCTCATGTAAGACATTGGTTTTGAACACCCAACCATGTGAGAAAAATTGTACTTGGACTTAGAAAAAGTGTTTCACACTTGCCTCCACCAAGGTACCTCTTTACCTCCAAAAAACAACCTAACAAGCTCCAAGTGTCGTACAAAGATAGAGTATACACTAGACAATATAGTTCTCTAGGCCAAAACTTCATGTCCAACCAAGTACACTCTCTAGAAGTAAAAATCTAAAAAACTATGAACATATATTATTCCTTATTAACTATTCATTATTAACATCTTTTTCAGTGAGTCTATGTTTGATAGTTCTCCTTGTAGAAAATAGTAATTTTTATTAAAATTTATTCTTCACATTATGTTTTTGAGCTTTCTATTAATAGAATGATATATTTTTAAATTACTATTAAGTTTTTATTCATTATTTTTAGTAATTCTTAATTTTTTCTCTTTTGCTCAAAATATTTATTATTATTATTATTATTTTAATAAAAAACACATTTTAAGTGATTGAAATATATAGCACATGGTTTTTGAATATTTAATCTATGCTCTCAATCATTAATATAGTTAGTGTTTAATAAAAAATGAGCATTTTAAGGTTTGCCATCAAAAAATCATTATGTTGACTCCAAATCATTATACATGTTCTAGCTTTATACGTATTAAATATATAGTTTATAATAGGAAATTTAACCTATAATCTCTAAAATAAATTATATAAAATTGATATATCATATCAATCATTTGATAACTACTCATTCAAAATTAATATTAATCATTGATCATGAAACCTATCAATCACCCATGCTTATTCAAAGCCATAATCAGATATGTAAGGAATTTCACTCAAAATATATAATAATTTTGTGTATTTTATTATATAATAATGTACACTTTAGAAAATGATTAATCCTCAATATCCAATATGATAGTCTCTAAGTACCATAGCTGTGATATCTCCTCACAAATATTAAAATATAATTTATTTATTTAAAAAAAAGAGAAAATCCTCAATGGTCAATATGTATATAATGTCATGACTTCTATTCCTTTTCTATCAATCCTCTAGAGCACCTACATGACAATCATTAAAATATCCATAAATGGGAGAAACAATGTGGCCAATAAGTCCAACTACCAATCAACTATGTTATCAAGGAAGAATTTGTATGTAAATATATCAATATATGAGAGTATACAAAAAAATTCAAGAACTATATTTTTTTTATCATTTTGAACAAACATCAAAACTCAAAATCAAACATATGAAATAATCATTAAATTGGACACTAGTCATAATACATGAATTAATAAGATTTTATAAATGAAATTACTCTATAATCACTTATTCATAAAATCCATTACTTAACTACTCAAACATTCAATCTAATTTGAAAAGGGAAACACTTGGAAATTTTGTCTTTAATATTCTCCTTTATCATATGGATGGTAAAAAGTACACATTCCCCCCTATGAAAATCATTCAAAGTAAATGAATAAATCCTTATAAGAGGGTAAAAGCACTGATCAAAGTCACTGTTTATGATACCAAAACCTGTTTTGGTCAAATCTATTTTCTCTATCAAAACACAAATTTTTTCAAAAACTAAAAATTCCCTTTTATAGATCTCAGATTCAATATCATCATTATATAATTTTTTGAGTATTTTTATTAGTTATAATATATTATAATCTCAAAATATTATAAGTCGATATTTCTACATTTCAAAAGATGCTCCCTCAAAAAAGGAAAAAAAATAGTAAATCATATCAACAAAATATTTAAAATTATTTTTATCTCTAGAGGAGAGAATCCTCTTCATGAATATGTAATTTTTTTTCAAGAAGGTATATATTTGATAGGGAAGTTTTGATGGGAGGAAAAAACTGTAGGATTCTGATAAGGTCAAACTTGAGTACTTCTAACAAAGAAAATATACATTAAAAATAATTATTTCTTTTTTTGTTCACTAGCTATACATGTCCTCTATAAGATATTTTCAAATCAGAACAAAAAAAGATGAGTTGCATATACTTGTTTGACAGGAACTACAACCTATTTTTTTTACAATTAAAAAAGGGACTTCAAAATAAAATAAAATGAATGAATTCTTACTAAATTAAAAAAAAAAAAATTATAGGCATAAAATTCATCCAATTCTACACATTTCATTAGTTTACATCATCTTTATATTTTAACACAAATACCATTTTTTTGGTCATTAATTTTGAACTGTCACATTCTGATATCACATTTCTTTATAAAAGGTGACACAGGTTTGTGCTTTTACCCAAGAATATAATCTACAACTCAATGACACTCATTTAGTTTTTTTTATCACAAGTCTTCACCAAGTTACTCTTATAGGTTTTTAGATTAATTAGAAGAATGTGTAGGCTGAGAAACATTGAGCAGAGAAAAGAAGTAGGTACACTGAAGAACACTCTAATTAGAGTTGAGGAATACATGCTCACAATTATATTTAGAATAACAACTATATTAATATGTGTGCCAATAACAACCATCGTTAGCCATTGATTTGTGATTGAGAAAATGCATTCTAAAGATGCATTCAATACAATATTGAGAGGCTAACCAAAGTAAATGTCTTAGTAGACTATTGCATAATTAATTTATTTTGAAATCCTCCCATAAATTAATTATAATAATTATTTAAAATATCCCCTCGCATAATATAAAAAAGATGGATCATGGCTTAAAACCTTTTACAATCACTTATTCACTTGCAAGAAGGGGACAATCATGTGACTTCTCAAAAGCCTAGAAGATTTCTAAGAAATATAGACTTAGTTTCACATAATGCCTCTATAAAAAATCAGCTAATTGATCTTTTGTCTTGCACTACTAAAGATGAATTTCTTGTTGTTAGCTAAAATGTCTAGAGTATAATGGTGGTAAACCTCAGTGTGTTTTGTTTGAGCATGAAATGTTGGATTCTTGGACAAAATCATGCCACTTTGACTGTCACAATGAAGTAAAGAATGTCATTTCTAATTTTGGGAGTACTAATAGAATAGACCACACCCAAGTTATTTCCTTACATGAAATGTTGGATTCTTGGACAAAATCATGCCACTTTGACTGTCACAATGAAGTAAAGAATGTCATTTCTAATTTTGGGAGTACTAATAGAATAGACCACAACCAAGTTATTTCCTTAGTTTCTTCATTGGCAGTATTATACCCATCCTTTGTAGTAGACAAATAAATATTATATTTCTTCTTACTTCACCATGAAATTGGATCACAACCAAGACTAAGAAGATAACCTATAGTTGATTTATGATCATCTACACAACCTACCCAATATGAACCTAAATATCTAAGTAGTTGAAGATCTCCACTAGATGGGTAAAAAATACCTTGATTCAAAGTACCTTGGACATATCTTAGTATTCTCTTATCTTCTAAAAAGAGTGAAACCTTAGGATAAATCAAAAACCTTGAAACTACACTAACTTTAAAATAAATATCCAATCAAGTATGGGTCAAGTACATCAAACTACCAACCAACTTCCTATATAAAGTACAATCAACATCCTCCCTTCCATATATTTGGTCAAATTTGACCTTGGAGCTAGTGGAGTAGAGACCCTTTTACAACCTTCCATTCTAAACTTTCTCATCAAGTCTAGAGCATATTTTTTTTGACATAGGTAAGTTCCATAATCTTTCTACCATGCCTAGATGCCAAGAAAGTAGTGTGTCTTGCAAATTTGACTTTATGTCACTGATTTTGTTCATAGTGTGCCTCGTAATGATAACATCATAAACATATAATAGAATTATGATTACACTACCTTTATAAAATTATTTCACATACAAATTAGGATCATGAGGGCTATTATGAAATCTTTGAGTTTGGTAATATTCGTCAATTTTAGCATACCAAGCTCTTGGAGCTTGTTTCAAACCATAAAAGAATTCCTTAATCTATAATCCATGTGTTCTTTTCCTAGGATTTCAAATCCTTTGGGTTGTTTAATATATATATCTTGATCAATTTCACCATTCAATAATCCATCGTTAACATCTATTTGGTGAAGAGGCCACTTGAGACAAGTTTCCAATGCTATAAGAGTCATATCAATTGTAGTACCTATCTTTACTACTGGAGAAATTTTTTTTCTATAGTCGATTCCCTCTTTGTGGGAGTACACTTTTCCACTAATCTAGCTTTTTATTTTTCAATGCTCTCATCAGACTTGAACTTAGTCTTAAACACCCACTTATTGTTGACCACATTTTTTCCCTTTAGGTGAATCAACTATTTCCCATGTGTTAGTCTTTAACAAAGAATCATATTCACTTTTTATATGTTGTTCCCACTCATGCTTTCCTTTAGCCTCATCATATATTTTTGGGTCATTAGTCTTCATAATGGTGGGCATTGCCACATAATTAACTTGTTGAGTTTTTTGATAAATTTCTTTAATATTTCTCATCTTTTGAGGTAAATGAGAATGTTCAAACAAATTAGGGGACACCTGGGTGTTTCACTAGTTTAGAGAACATTGGAATAATCACCATTATCTATTGTTACTTGTGGAATAGGAGAGGATTTGATCTTATCCTTAAAAAAATCAATTAAATTTTAGCATACTAGGAAGATGATTAAGTATATACCAGAGGAAGAGATGAATGAGTGGTTGGCACCTACATTGATTTCTTATGTGTTGCTTTCATGATTTGGTTTTTCATTAATGTTAACATATATGTATTCTGGTATGTTACAGCCATACTTATAATATATTATAGAGGTAGAGTTGATCAATGAGTTTTGGGTATTGTGAGTTAGAATATGCACGCTTAGATTTAGGTCTATGGATGTGTTTGGATGCTACATGTATATTCACTCAAGTTAGTATTCATGAAGATTGGGATGAGTTACAATTGCTTTCTTGAAGATAAGTTGTAGGAAACAATTTATTGGTAATTAAATTTTATCTATTTAAAGAGATAGACTAAGGTTAAGAGAGCTTAGATCATAGTTGGAGACATGTTCATGATGTAATATTTGTGATAGCATTTGTTGGAGATCTAGCTATGGAGGTCGCTAAGTGTAACATGTGATATATTCAATGTTGATTGACTTTTGTATTGAAATTTATCTTGGAAGTTGTAAAGTGTAGTGTAGTGTATGGAATTTTATTGTAATATCATATAGGGGTCCTATATTATAGATTTTATATTGGAAAATCCTACAAAGATGACTCAACTAGTTGTTTGGACAAGGTATAAAGGAAAAGTTTTTTCCTTGGTTGTAAGTGTGGTTAAGTAAAATTGTATTGATGTTGAGGATGCAAATTTGATTAGAGTAGAGTAGTAGATGATATTGAAATTGGATTGAGAATGTCAAAGGAACTCTATTAGCAAATAATTTTTTGTATTAACCAGTTCACCATTTTGGATATATTATCCTAGAGATTTGTTCAATGCAACTGTTCTAAAGTAATTTGGATAGTGGATTCACTTATTTTCCTTATTGCTCCTAATAGGGATAAAATTTTCTAACAAGGATTCAAAGTCTCTTAACAAGGACTCATATGTATTGATTTTATATAATTGGCTCCTAACATGATCATACCCTCTTATAAGGAACTTTTATATTAGTACATCATATTGTGGGTACCATCCCCATTGGAGTTTTCCTTCTCATTAAGGGTTTCCCTAGTTAAAAAAATATTTTGCGATTGTTTATGTTTTGGATTAAGGTAAAAAAAAATGTTTTGAGGGGACTTGAAACCCCTCACATCAAAATCAAAATATTTTTATAATTTACCAAAAAAACTAGAAAAATAAATTGACACATGTTTTAAGGTGGTCTAAAACCCCATACACCATCTCAAAGGTAGATAACATTAAAGACCAAATCCCCATAAAGGAAAAAAATACTAAAAGAACTACTAGAAATAACATTATACCAATAGGAAAAACTAGAAACGAGCACACATGAACAAGAAAAAACCTAAACAGAGCTAACAGATAGCAATAAAGGAGGAACACTAGACAAGCTCCTTAATGGAATTAGCCAGAATCTTATCATCACCAACAAGCTCCTCAATAGTATATCCTTCATAGAAGAAGTGGTAGACATGGGATTATCCATCCTTGTATTATTCCTATTGTGTTTTCTTGGACCACCACTCAGAATACTAGCAACATGTGAACCTTTAGCCACCACTTCAACTAAGGACCCTTTACCCATTTTAGTTACAACCTCATGGAAGTTGAAAGTGACAATCTGCATATTTTTCTCACTAGATTTAAGAAGTTGGTAGAAATTTCCATCATATTATAGGAGTATATCTAGAATATTGCCAACTTTAGCTTCTAAATCCTTTCGTTTAATGGCTTCATCATCTAGCTTCTCCTACCAATCATTAACAGTTTTATTCAAAGATCTCAACTTGTTATAGATCCACTCTCATTTTAGCTTTATTGAGAAATTTAAGCCTTCTTTCCAACTCTTCAACAACCCAGAATCCTTGCTCCTCAAATAAACTATTCTTCTCCTCTTTGAGGTAGTAGTCTTCATTCTTCTTAGGCCCATTATCATCTTCAACTAGGAACATTATACTAGGAGGGTGGTTGGTATCAAATATATTAATCATAGGAACATTGGCCTCAAGAGTGACAATGTGATTCCCTTCCTCAATAGATACATCTATTTTCTCTTTTTCAAGAGCACAAACCTTTTCCATAGACGACTGTTAAACAATCTGGCTACCACTATCATCAGTGGAAAAAGAATCCATCCTCTCATTATATATCATGGTCTTATCTCTTTCCTTGTACATAGAAATGGACTCAATATCCACATTATTATTAACCTTAGCAGTTACAGAGGCATCATTATTTCCTTTATTCCTTCTCTCCTTTGCAACATTGTTAGCCTTCTCAAATTTTTTGACTTCATTAATCACAACATTAGAAATCCCTTCAATTATGTGCTCATTAATAGTAGATAAACACCTTGAACTAGTGTTTTTATTTTGGCTATTCTTTATAGAAATACCCTTCATGCTCATAGAGTAGCCACCATTCCTAGAATTACAACCATCATTGATAGTAGGGTTATTTGGTATGATATCATTATGGGATCTCCCCTTCTCCTTGACCTTCTCTTCTAAATTATCCCTAGAATTAGTCTCCATACTCAAGGGTCCCTTTTTGTTCTTCCTAGGATAGAAACCCTTCTTTCCCTTTTTCCCAAGACCATCCTCCAAAGTTCTATCATCTACCTTTCTTTTCCCTTTCACCACATTAAGAGAGGCCACAAGACTTCTAGCCTTAAAATACTTGGAAATTAGAAGAATGAGACCTTCATGTAAAATTGGTCTACTAGCTTTCTTTTAGTGAACATTAAGGCTCTGCAATAGGGATTTCACAAGATAGAAAGGAAAGAAAATATTGTTTTTATAATGGAAATGATTGAGGGAAAAAAAGTGGTATTTATATAGCCTTGAGAAGTATCCATCCAAGATGAAATAATCCCTTAAATGGGATAAAACATCTTGCCAAATTTTGTTTACTTGGTCTAGTTTGAAGAAATCCTCCACTTTCACCAGCTTCTCCTCTTACTCCTTAGTTTTGGGGAATTTCTTCAAAGCGACTTTAGAAATTGTATTTTTTTCTTGAAGAAGATCATCCTAATCTTTGGTAGTCTAGTAATTTTAATCGACATTGATAGTCATAATGACCCCATAAAGAGTGACTATCCCCCTCCCAACTCATGATTTTCTTTCCCTATAATATGGGGCTTAAAGCCATGGATCCTCTCCAAGTAATATATGTCATTTTATTTTCTTAGCTGCTCCAAAACTTGCTTCTTCTCCTTCTAGAAGCTATAATTATCAAGTTCTTCCTTCTTTTTCTCACCCCCCATCTTTAAGTTATCTCACAAAATTTTTAAATGTTCATAATCAAATTTGAGGAAACTAGCAAAAATTTTAATACAAACAAGGAATCATAGAACTTACAAATTATGAAAACTACATGAAGCCATCAAAATGGCACATAATCTATGCAAGGTAAATATGGTAATATTGACACAATACATGATCAAACTTAAAAAATTTATCTCATTATTACCAATACACGCAATTGTAAGGAAAAAATAAAAAAAGTAAGAGTATGGTGAGTGATGGAAAGGGAGGGAAGAGTAACTTTCAAAATTTGAATTCTGAGAAGGGTGGGATTCCTCTCTACTATTAGAATTGGATCTCAGGTTTGGAGCACGGGTCGCAGAAGGAGGTTGGTCAGGGATCTTTTGGTACAAGTGATCAGTTAGAGAAAGATGATGGGGACCTAGATGCTCCCCCCAAGCTGGTGGTTGAGATTCCTTCGTGTCCCAAAGTGGGTCTACCTGGCTTTGCCAAATGGTCATCTCTTTTTGGTGTCAAGCCAACAGGAAAGTCCTCTTTCCCACTTGTTAAGATTCTTCCTGAGGCAGAGAAAGGATTTTGTGCCATTTCCATTCCAGTTGAGCTTGTGGATCATAGTATTAAATCCATGGCTTCTACCTTGGTTGGAAAATTCTTAGGGCCAAGGCCAAATATAGATGTTGTGAGAACATTTATAAAGAAGAAATGGGCCCTCAAAGGTCAAGTTTTAGTTATGGCCATGGCTAAGGACTTTCTATCCATTGAATTTTCATGTCTAGAAGATCTCTCTAACATTTTTTTTGAGGGGCTGTGGGCTTTAGGTCATTCCACTCTAGTTCTCCAAAAGTGGTCATCAAAGTTGAATATGAATGACTCATTCTTTGTGCAAGCCCCTGTTTGGGTAAGGCTACCCGAGCTTCCCCTCAAGTTATACAATGAATATGTTTTTGTGGGGCTAGCCAACTCCTTTGGGGAGCTTCTCTCCATAGATCCAATTACTACTTCAAAAAGATGCCTCACTTATGCCCACATTTTCATAGGGGTGAGGGAAGGAACTAATATGCCAAAAATGGTGGTGTTTCATTCCAAACTAGGGGTGCATGTTCAAAAACCAATTTATGAGACCATGCCATTCACTTGTTTCCTTTATTTCAAATTAGGGCACAAGGTAAATCAATGTCCCAAGGAAAAAAATAAAATAAGTAAGTCATCGGTTACTACTATTAAGGGGAAGAAAATGATTTGGAAACAAAAAAATTTGAAGCTTTCTAAAAACTAGGATGGCACAGTGGAAAAGAATAGTGACCTTTGATAGGAAGGAGAGCAAGACATTGAAGGTGACAAAGGACCAATCATCTCAAAGAAAGAAAAGATGAATGACCCTATCTAGGAAGGAGACCAGAGAAAGGAAAGTGATATAGGACCAAAAGTGGCTAATACCAAGGGCCAAGCTGCTAAAGCTATAGTTATGGCTGAAAATTCCTTGCAGACTAAGAAAGATTAGGAGGTTGGAAGGTTAGAGACCCCCCAGATGGAGATTTCACCAAATACTACTTTGGGAACCCCAAATAGCAGAGTTGGTGGCCTCCCAAGGGTGGAGGGTCTCAACCTAAGAGATGGAATCAAGGATGATGGGATTAGTCAGGGTGGAAATGAATAGGTTCTTATTATTGTTCCCCTGGTGAATCCATTTTTTCTCGAAGGTCTAGGGATGAAGCTTTTAGAACTTATCAACAATTCTTCTCGAGAATAGATTTCAAAATGGGAGGAATGGATTAATAGTTTCTCTCAAGATAGTAAAGGTAGCTAGAGTACGGTTAAAAAGAAGAAGAATCAAAATCGAGACCATCCTCAACTATCTCCAGCAATGACCAAAAGTAGAGTCAAGGCTGATGCTAGGTTAAAGTTCAAGTCTCCAGGTAGGGGAAGCCTAAATCAGACATTGGAGGATGAGACTAGAAAGAATTTGGCATATGGGAGCCAAAGAACCATCAAGGAATACTTTAGAAAAAAGAGATGAAGATCATATCTTGGAACATTAGGGGCCTAAATGGTGCCCACAAGTAGAAGATAGTTAGGAACATGATTAGAGACCAAAGACCTAATTTTTTACTAATCCAAGAAACTAAAATGAGAAAAGATGTGGTTGGTAAGTTGTCTTTAGAAAAAACATGAGTAGTGAGGCTACACATTTGGAGGGAGCTGCAGGGGGTGTTGATGATCTACAACAAGGCTTTTTAGATTTCTTTTGTTCATAATGAAGGTAATGCTCTTCTTTGTAAGGTCTCCCATGTTCATAGCGGTGACTCTTGGTTTATTTTAAATCTATATGCTCCCAATACTAAAAGAGAGAAGGAACTTTTGGGCTAAGATCCTTGATGTTATTTGTAATTGTAACATTAATAAAGGGGTTATTATGGAGGATTTCAACTCCCTCCTTACTGATGATGAAAAAGCTGGAGGGTTGGCCCCAAATCAGGAAAGTAAATTAGACCTCTAAAATTTTATTAATAATCTGGCTTTCATGGATGTTGATCTCTCAAGGGGTTGTTTCACTTGGTTTAATAGGAGAGTAGGTGGAGATTGCATCCAGGTTTGTCTTGACAGAGCCCTAATTTCCCCTACTTGGATGCAAACCCACTATTGCAGACTTTCCCTTCTCCCTAGAGTTGGTTTGGACCACTCTCCCATCTCACTCTCTTTTATTCCTTTGATGGTCAAATAGAATTTTCCTTTTCAATTTGAGAAGATGTGGACTTCCCAACTGGATATGGAAGCCAAGATTTCTTCTTGGTGGAACATTGAGTTGGAAGCAAATGCAATGTTCAAGATAGCCCAAATATTGAAGAATGTGAAAAGAAACATTAAATTTTGGAATAAGTCAGACTTTGGGCATATATTCTAGGAAAAGGATGAGAAGCTAGACTAGCTTTGTACCATCTAGGAAGAGATTTAGCTGGAGGGATATAATGACCTAAATAGGATTAAAGAAAGATCAATTCTATCTGATCTCCATAATATCATAAGCAGGGAGGAACATTTTTGGAAGCAAAGATCAAGAGTTAATTGGCTCAAAGAGGGGGTCCAAAATACCAAGTGTTTCCATTTATCCACCTTAAAGCATCATGCTCATACATAGGATTTTAGGCATCAAAAGGGCGCAGACCTTATTATCTAAGGACAATGAGATCACAGATGAAGTTGTGAATTTCTTCTCTTCACTTCTCTCTAAGGATCCTTCTCTCTCCTTAATAGATCAAGAGGACATATTAAATGTTATTCCTTCACTATTGCAGGATCATCATAATTCTATGCTAAAAGTTATTCCATCTCTACAAGAAATTTATCAAGCCCTTATTTATCTTCTCGGTGATAAAGCTCCAGGCCTGGATGGTTTCCTAACTTTCTTTTTCTAGATATAATGTAAGGTGGTCAAAAGGGATGTTGTGAAATCCATGCAATAATTTTTTGGAGCCAGGAACCCTTTGAAAGAACTCAATGATACTTTTCTAGTGCTTACTCTGAAAATCCTGGGGGCCAACTCAATGGATAAGTTCATACCCATTAGTCTATGCAACTCACTCTATAAAATTATCTTGAAAGTCTTGACTACCATGCTACTTAGTATCCTTCATCTGATTATCTCCTCGCAACAAACTAGCTTTGTCCTAGGGAGACAAATTCTTGACTCTATTATTATGGTCCACGAGGTGATTCATTCCTTGGAAGTTGGGAAGAGAGAAGGATTTCTACTTAAGTTGGACTTGTCTAAAGCTTATGATAGGGTGGACTAGAATTTCGACTAGAATTTCTTGATGGCTGTCCTTCAAGCCTTTGATTTTGATGCCCAAGTTTGTAGACTCATCCTTCAGCTTGTCTCAACCCCCTCTTTGTCCATATTGGTCAATGGTTTTCCCTCAAATTTCTTCTTCCCCTCAAGAGGGTTGAGACAGGGTGACCCTTTATCCCTTGTTCTTTTCATTATTATGGCTGAGTGCTTAGGGAGGTTAATTTAGAGGAAAAGATAGGATGGGAGCTTGCATGGCCTCAATCCTTCATCTAGGAAAACTTCTTTCACCCATCAACAATTTGTGGATGATACTATCCTGGGTGGAGATGCCTCGGTCCAAGAGGCCAAAGTGTTTAAATGTTTGTTAAATTCCTACATGAGTGGTTTCTAGGCCAGGCTATAAACTAGGATAAAATCTTGATCTACTTTATTAAGGCACCCTTGGAGAGATAGAGGAAAATTGCTCATATCCTAGGATGTGGTGTTGGGTCTCTTCCAGCAAGCTATCTTGGAATGCCTTTGGGGTCCAAACCTCCGAAATCCTTTTGGAATGGTATCATTGATAGGTTCAACAAGAAGTTGGCTGGTTGGAAAGGAGCCACCCTCAGTCAAGTAGGTAAATGTACTTTGGTGAAATCTACCCTTCAAAATCTCCCTACTTGTGCCCTCAACCTCTTCGGGATCTCGGTTAAGCATGTTGACAAAATGGAGAAGATTCAGAGAGACTTCTTATAGATAGGACTTGAAGATAATAAGAGATATCATCTTGTTGCTTGGGACCATGTCTATCTCCCTAAATGCTATGGTGGTCTTGGCATTAGAAAAATTAGACATCTCAACAATGGCCTATTATCCAAGCAGATATGGTGCATTTTTCAGAGTTTAGGAGAATGAAGGGACATAATGGTGGAGAAATATCTAAGAAGGTAGTCCCTCAGATTTTTTCTTAGTGAGGCTAAGATACCTCAAGGATCTTACATATGGAATGGGATTCTAAAGCCATTTTTTTTGGCCAAGTCTAAGGCAAAATGAAAAGTTGGAAATGGTGAGAATATCTCTTTTTGGCATGATAATTGGCTATGCTAGGGACCTCTTATTGACCACCCTAACTATGGGAGATGGGCATAATAATGTATAAGAAGATTTAGTCTGAAAGTTAGTGATTACAGAGTTGGTCGAGGATGGCAAGACCTATCTCCAGTCTCCCAGGACGTTAAACCTTTGATGCTTACTTTGAATGCTATGATCCTTAATAACAAGAGGGATGAAGTCATTTGGGGAGACAAATTGAATGGGTAATACTCTATTGCTTTAGGTTACTTCTCAATGCAGGATAGAATGGAGAAACCCATCTGGGCTAAGGCCTAGATTCTTAGTCTTACCCCAAAAATTAACATATTATTTTGGCTACTTCTCCAAGACAAAGTGGTTACCTTGGATAACTTGGCAAAGAGAGGTCAAATTATCCCTAATAGGTGTAGCCTTTGTAAGAAATATTTGGAGATGGTTAACCACCTTTTTATTCATTGTCCCTACTCTTTTGAGGTTTGCAATCTTTTGACCAAGGAATATGGGGTCAGTTGGTTTATCTTGGCAAACATCCAAGAGTTCTTTGGACAATGGAATAGAGTGCACATCAGATTGAAGATGTAGATGTTATGGTCCTAGTCTCTTTCACATTTCTATTGGGGAATTTGGAAAGAGCAAAATAATCGTATCCTCAGAGATAAGGAATCCCCTACTTTTGTTATTGCAAAAAAAATTTAGGGATCAATGAAGGAGAATTTTTCCATCAGAAAGGGATGAGACATAGAGGAAGGAGGAAAAAACATGGCAAAGAAAAAGGACATGGATAGGAAAAGATAGGAGGCTAGGTGGCTTCTTCCCCCTGAAGACTAGCATAAAGTCAATTTTGATAGGGAAACCAAAGGAAATCTTGGTCCTACTGGCTATGGAGGAATTATTAGAAATAGTCATGGGAGTGGTGTTGCAGCTTTTTCTTTTCCTCTTGGGACTCAGTTGAACCATTTTGTTGAGGCCAATGTAGCTTGTCACATTGTTAAATTGGCCTTGGATTCTGGGATCAAGAACCTTTGGCTAGAGGGGGATTCTTTAAATATTATTAAGTACTTAAATGGTTAGTCTTTGCCCTCTTGGACTATTGCGAATATGGTGGAGGAGACCAAATCTGACTTGGGAAAATTTAAAAAGGTCCACATAAGCCATGTGTACAAGGAGGCCAACTAAGCTACAGACTAGTTTTCAAATGAAGCGATAGTCAAAATTATGGCGATGATGTGGCATAATGGTGATAGCTTTCTAGGGGTTGTGAAAGATATAATATTACTAGATCATATCTAGGGAAGTACAAAAGCAATCCAATAATAATTATGGAAAGATTTGTAAGATTGCACGTCAAACAAGGCATAAGTGAGAATCATGAGAAGGTATTAACTTCCCATCATATCAAGTACGTGTGGCATGTTTTATGGATCAATTTTCCTTCTACCATAATATTTTCCAAATCTAAAAAAAATTTAGGGGTTCAAAATTTGAAGGAAGCTGAAGTTCGAAGAATAGGGAGCAGGTGTAGGTTTTTCAAACTAGAGAACATTATGGTTGGGGAAACAAGTAGGAAGGAGCTGATGGGGGAGGTGTAAAATTGGAGGAAAAAATTTAAGGTCTAGCATAAGCTAGAGAAGGGTGGTATAATAATATTCATAGAAAAACTCCATGGATTCGATAATGAGATCACTAAGATTATGGTGAAATCTTGGAAGGACGGGTGCATTAAAATCGATGGGGTTACACATCAAGTTAATGTGGAACTGATTGCCCAAGTCACAGAGCTCTCCTTGGAGGGGATAAATTTTTTTAGAGACAAGAAAATGTCGGCTAACATAGTCAAGGACTTTGTGAAGGATGAGGATGAAAGGAAGAAATTCATGAAGATAGAGACATACTATGAAATGGAGTTGATTAAAAAGCTTTGGAGGTATGTCTTAAGGGTTATTATCAAATACATATCTTTGGGCCCTATCCCTTCTATTTCTTTGCCTCAAGGGAAGACAGTTTCTTTGGTGGAAGACAGTGGGGAGGTGGTTTTGAAAGATAGGAGGGGGTTGTGGAGAAGTTTCAATTCTAAAATGGCGAAGATGGGGATTGTTAGAGAGATGATGAACCCCCAAGTGATGGAGGATAAAGATGGTAAAGTACATTTTGATGAACTTCTTGACCCTACTCTAGTTACAATCTCTAACAACATAAGAGAATATGGGCTCAATCTACTCAACAATGCTAAGAACAACATGATAGGTAACTTTTTTTCTATCAAATGGTTGTTTCATGAGATAGATGAGATCAAGTAGAAAACAATTAGAAGGATGACCATTTGAGAAGCAATGACCAGGGACACCATGCTAACCAGGAGGATTGTATCTCAATGGTTGAAAAGGGAGTTCTAAGGATGGAAACTTAGAACCTGGCTAATTAGGTGATTGCATCTTTGAACACCTTGAATGAGAATATCAATAGTTTGGGTAAATCACTGAAGGAAGTTGGATTTGGTGGGAAAAAAGAAGATAAAGATAGTATGGACTTTGGGAAAGCCGAGGGAGAAAAGAATGAGACCAGGGGATTGGTGGATGATCAGAACTAGGACCAAGTAGGAGCGGACAACCAGAGGGCCAATGAAGCTACAAAGACTCTGCAGGTTCTAGATAGGGAGAAATAATAGTTTTTGTTTTCATTTTTTGTTTCATCCTTATCTAGAGTTATTGGCTTTTGTTTCCTGGCTATAGGCCTATCTTTTGGTTTTGGCTTTTTATAAGTAGATGCATAGTAGCTAGACTTTACTTATTATTTCTATTTCAGATATTATGTAAAAAAATTTGGGTTTTAGGATCCCTGTAAAACCTATTTTACTTAATCAAAAATAGTAAGAAAAAAATCATTATAATATCCTTGAGTTGGTAGCAGTAGTCTTATCATAATTAATAATCACCTTTAGGTCGTGATGAGGGCACATACTGTCTTTCCACATTATTATATTGTCATGGCTAAAATCCATGTTGGCAAGATAATCCACCACCTAGTTGACTTTCCTATAGCTATGGGAAAAGAATATTTTTAAAGCTTTTCAATATATTCTTGATTTCATAAATAATGGGCTCAATAGTCAGTGACACTTTATTTTTATTATTCAAAATGTTGATTATGTTGAGTGACTCCCCTTCCAACCATAAATTTATGCATCCGAATTTAGCTACCAACTTAACCGTGTAGAGGGCACCAAAGATTTTAGTTAGATGGCTAGATATAATACCTAAATGTACAACCATAGCACTAATTAGCTTTCCATTACAATCTCTAAGAGGTTCACCACAACAAGATTTGTCAAGGTTTGCTTTAGAAGCTTCTATTGGAAACTACAATTGGAACAATTGTTATGTTGTCATTGATGCCAAACCTACTAAAGACACATTTACTAATAGTGGAGAGTGTCATATCTATTGATTTAGAAAGAGGATTTGTAAAGAGAGATGAATAGATGAACTAGTGAAGTTGTTGAGTGAAGATGAGCAAGTATGTTGGAATAACAATGGGAACTTAATCAATTAGTCTATGATATGATTATTTGTTTTTTAATTAATTATTTGCTTGATCGAGTGATAGCTTCAATTGGTCAATGAAGGAGTAGAACCAAAATATTAAGGAACTTAAGAGTTAGCTAAGTAAAATAGTATTAGCTAAGTGTTAGTTATGGCCAAGTAGATAATGAAGAAAATGTAGTAGCAACTAAGTGTAGTGAAGACCAAGCAAGATAATGAAAGTTGAGTGAGACATAATAGTAGAGACTGAGTTACATAGTGTTGAATGAGTAGAAGACCATATTGATGACCAAGTGTTAGCAAATTAATAGTTTGTGGAAGAATCAAGTTTGATGACATAGTTGAATTTTTGGATCAATCAAAATGCATGGATGATAAGGATTGACAAGCTAGAGTATTTAATGCACAAATTGAGTTTGTTAAGTGATCAAAGGTAAGGATTTTTTAAAAAGTTTCTAAAAGTGTCAAGAAAAGAGTACAAGGACAAAATGATGGATAGATTCATTGAATCTAATTAAACCCTAAGGTCTATGGTGATGTTTAAGGAACAAAAGATCATAGCTACCTATTTAAGGAGGCATAAGAGATATTTTTTATATGGTTCTTTCATTGCTGATTGGTGATTTGGAGAACTTGTGAATAACATAGTAGCAAAGGAAAAGTGAGAAGATTGGTGAATTGTAATTGTTTGAAGGGTTGCCAAGTAGATCAGGGAAGGAGACGAAGGAGACGATAATGAAGTCCATTCAATAAACTATCAAATGAGACAAATGGAGATCTGAATTTGTAAATTAAGTTGTATCTGAATAGATCAAACCTAGTTGTTACTTTATAACCATTGTGGGAGTCAAAATCCTTTAATCAAGGTTGACCTAATAGTCTTTTTTTAAATCCTTCACTCAAGGTGACATTCTAATAGAATGATCCAAAGTTCTATAACTAGGCCACTCGTAGCATGTGTTGGGAGTCTATTGGGAAAGTTAGATACTGAGAGGGGGGTGAATAAGGATCTATAAAACTTAACTCTCTTCCAACACTTAATATATCATATATATTTCACCTTAAATCCTTATCTCAACAATATCATAAATCACATAAATATTTTCTGCAACAATGTATTAAATCTAATAACTAATCACATCAATGAAACATGTAGCTAAATGATCAACACATAACATTTTGGTTACCCATAGACTCTCCAAGGTGAAGGTAAAACTAGGGCGTGGATGAAATGGTCCACAAATCTTCACTACTACGGGAATAAATTTTACATTTTAGCACTACAATTTGATCAGTTTTGTTTGCCTACCTTGTGAGGGGTCTACCCTGTTAAGAGCTTACAAGACTTATTCAATCTACCTTGATTAAAGAATTTAAAACTTACAACTATGTAAGAAATAGATTAGGATATTTAAAAAGGTTTGTTAGGACCACTCTGTTAAGAGATCTACCTTGAAATACTTTCTAGAATGTATCAGTACTTGATCCTTCAGTTTGCAATTAATATGCAGATTACGAATCTCCTCTTTCCAATCTCTATCTAATCTCTAATCTAATATATATGTATTTTTCCCTTCACTTCTTTGTTCAGTTTCTATATCTAGTTTACCTTCACACTTTGCCTGTGGCATCCAAACTTCACTTCTTTAGCACACATGCATGCGCGTGCGCACACACGCACACACAAATAGGGTTTGGACCCTCCTTTTAAAAAAATTTAATGAAGGTTCTAGATCAAGATTAATGATCTAGATCTCTTCTCTTTTGTCACTTAGTCCTTCTTTTTTTTGATTGGTTGGTCACCTTGCATAGGGATTGATGATTCAAAATGTGTGATCATGTCCGTAATTGACTCCTTGAACAAAAACATACATCTATAGATCATAAAAATAGTTTACCTTGATGTTTGTGTGATTCCAAATAATTATATCAAAACTTGTTTATTTGACTCTTGAACATTTTGACACTTGGACATAACTATTATATAATATTATCACTCAACCTCTATCTACTCAGCTTAAACTATGTGACTTAGCATGTATACACTAGAGTACTCGATGACCATATACATCTTGCTTGACAATCACTATAGCTCAATTTGTACATGTTATATATACAAGTATAATTAGCTCAACCTTCATAGAATGGCTTGGTCACAATTATGACTAACCAACTCTGGAAAATATATTACTAAGTGTTTAACACAAATAGAAAACATGACTTGGGGATCAACAATCTCCCCGTTTGACATTTGTGTCAAAAACACTTTCTCATGATCAAACATTTCATCTTAATACAAAAATTACTCCCCTTAGACTATAATCCAGAAATCTTATGACTCTAAAACTAATATATACATAAAAATTTCAAAATTTTTACTGACTAGATAAATATACAATCTATAATACTATCATACCATTGACCATGCATCATACTAATTCCCCATTGTTTTTGTCACAGATGTTTTGACATGTAACTGGGGTCCATAAATGACTCCATATTTCTCAAAAAATGATCTATGTGAGTTTAGAATCATGTCCATTGTCTTCTCCAAATTTTCCTTCAATTCATAAAGAATATGACTCTAAATTTCTAAGGTAATGTCAAGATTAACCATATTGTCACTAATGGAGAGTTGTTGATTCCTTTGGATTAGATATTTGGTAATCTAAATATGGTTTTGCATGACTACCAAATGTGGAGTCAAAAAAGCTTGAATAGTAAGAAACTCAACTCATATCTTTCCTTGTTCATGCAAAAGTTTAGACTGCTTGGTCTATAAAACTATAACTTTGAAAAATGAAAACAACTAGTACTAGCAATCGAGGTCAATGTATGTGCACTATTCTTCATGTCTACATCATTCTTATCCATTTTTTTTCTAACTTCCTTTGTGGATGTTGGAATATAACATAGCCTTCCAAATAGAGAATTAAAGTTAGTGAAAGTTTGCTCAACATTAGTGGCTTTGGTAGATAGATAAACCATTTTTACTGAAATCTTGATAGCTACCTTCTCCATGACCTTATTATCATATCACCTCTCTTCTCTTTCCATCATCTTTTTTTGAACATCAAATCTAGCTCATTTATTTTTTCTACAATACACACCAATTGATCAAGAATGGGTGTGTTATCATCTAAATTGTCAATAACAATAGTATCTAAAAGAATATTCTTGATCTTAAAAAAAACTTGTTTCTTTTAGTGCTCTCTTCTTAGCTCAACTTTCTTAGTCGTCCTTGCATATAACTCACTCAAAATTATCATCTTCTCCTTTGTAAAATTTGACTTATTTTAGTATGAGGTAACAATATCTTCATCTAATGTAACTAGTTTAAATTTGATCATTTGGGGTGAGTTCCTTACCTTCTTCTTCAATCTTTTATCTTTTGATTTTAGGTGTTGGAGCTTAGTAATGTCAATTTCAAACCTTTATTTTGAACTACCAAATTCAATACTTGTGATCCTAAAATCACATAACTCTACTTCACTTCTTCCTCTATCTATTCTACTTTTGGTTGTGGTGTTGTTCCATGTGATTGATCTGTGCTCATACCAATTTGAAGTTCACCTATTGAACTTAGTCTCTCTATCTCCTTTTCTCACTCTATCAAAAATGCTAAGTCATGTGGCCTTTCTATGCCTATAGTAGACTAGTCTGTTGTATCAATTTTTGTTTCCTCTTACTTTCTTTCCACTTCTTGACTTAGCCCTTTGTAATTGTTACCTATTGAGTCCCACCTTTGTCTCCACTCTAAGGGTAATCTTTTATTTGTACAATTACAAGATTGGCCTCTGTCAATATATCCTTGATAGAATTTAAGGAATATTCTCTCCCTTTCTTAGTCTTCTTAATCCTTTCCAACTCCTCTTCAAAATTAGTCACATCTTTCACTATATCTTTGGGTGACTCATCTTCAATTATAATATTTTCAAATAGCTTTACAACTTCTTGTGTCATTTTTTGTACAATCTCTACAAGTTTCTCAACATCAAAATAGATATATATAAGTGTTATCTAATTCAATTTTGTCATCTTCCTTCTCTTCTTCTTCTTCTTCTTCTTCTATTGAAGCCACCAATCCAAAAAGATTCTTCTAAGTTATCTCTCTTGTACAAAATCCTCAACTTTGTTTTTCAAAGTTTTATATGCCCTTGTCTTTGGCACAAATTTCTTCTTGCAATCTCTTAAAGCTATTGTCATATACATTTTTCCTAAATCAAGCATAGTTTGGGCCAATGTAGTCTCTCTTATTTCCCTCTTAGTGTTCAGAGCCCATTTCCACTTTGCATCAATTTTATTATAAATTCTTCAAGAAACTCTTTTACTAACTATTTTCTATTCTACTTTTTTTCTTTTTCAACTTTATCTGAAGATTCATATTTTACACATTTGAAACCAATTAAGCCAACATAACTTCTTATGTTTTTACTTACCTTCTCAATGTCTTTAGGTTCTCTACTTGGTACTATTTGATACTAACTCAAGTCATCTGACTCAGTCCTCTTTGCCTCATCATCTTCTTCATCATCTAGCTTAACCATTAATTTTATCCTTGGCTTCTTCTTTTCTTGACTTTGCTCAATTTTAGTAACCTCTGATGTCCTCTTCTTAGGACTCATTCCCTTGATTGGCTTTGTGATTTTCACTAATCCATTTCTTACAGGCTCGACAACTATATGGGTTTCTTCCTTAGACCTCTGTCTTGTGACCCTTTGTGTTGTAGATGTGGGTGGGGTTGCTACTCTCTTTAAGCTCTTTTTCACCTTAGGATCTACCACCACAATATTCTTATCTTTGGTTTCCTTTGGCTCGAAAACAATAAGTTATTTTCCTTATCCTTCTTGGTCTCCTTCATCTTCATCTTCATCACTTCTTCTAGCCTCTCCCATACCTTAAGTGATTTGAAGTGATGCTTCCATTTGATCTTCTTTACCCAATTTTCCTTCCAAATTCTCAATCATCTTCTTTCTCCTTTTATTCATAGGTGTAGTATTCTCAATCATCTTCTTTCTCCTCTTGTTCATAGTTGCAGTCTTCACTTCCAATGTGATTTTTGCCTTTGCAACCTCATACTAGCAAAATGCCTTAGCCTTTGAATCAACTTTTCTTACCAATGGTGCAATGATGACTATAATTACTTCATCTATATTGATCTCATAAGGCAATGGTCACAACCATGCTACCCTAGGTGTAACTACCTAAACATAAGTATTATCTATATCAACTGGGAATCATACACCATCATAATATTTATCAACAAGTGACTTGGGGATTCTTATCCTCTTTTTCATCTTCTATTTGAAATATTCAAAATAATTGTCCATCATACTCTCAAAATTGTCACCAATTTGTTGAATAAATTCACCAATCTACCTAGTCAATGGCTTTTCTTGTTTCCATACCACATCACCGATTGTAGGGAAATGATTATGAACATAAAATAATACACATATAATAAGTGATCCAAACTTACACACATAATTCTTTCCTTTTTGAATTGAGACCAAATTCTCATCCTCTTTTTCATCTTCTATTTGAAATATTCAAAATAATTGTCCATCACACTCTCAAAATTGTCACCAATTTGTTGAATAAATTCACCAATCTACCGAGTCAATGGCTTTCCTTGTTTCCATACAACATCACCAACTGTAGGGAAATGATTATGAACATAAAATAATACACATATAATAAGTTATCCAAACTTACATGCATAATTCTTTTCTTTTTGAATTGAGACCAAATTCTCAACCAATTATGTCCATTGTAGCTCAACAAAGTCATACTCATGATCTTGCTTGATGATTTTCTAGGCTTGGACAAGTAATATGTAGGGCATGATATTTAGTCGGCTTGATTGATACAAATTGTGCACAATCACTCAAATGAGAAACTAAATAAGAGGGTCTTTAATGGTTGCGATGGTCAATCCTCTTCCATTCCATATTTCTTTTTAATTCTCCTCAATCGCCTCTCTTCTTTTACATCACATTGTCTTCATTTGATCACATACACGGTATCCACTGATGGCATGAATAATTTTCTTTGTAATATTGAGTGGTCCAGTTTCCAACCACAGCTACATATCATGAATTTAGTTAAGCACAACTTTGATCCATTTGACTTTGAAGCTCTTCAAGAAATCTAGGTAAAAATTTAACCCTTTATCGGCAATAAGTTTGAATTCATCCTTCAAGATTCCTACTTCACATAGCTTCTCACAAGCCATTATTATCTCATAATCTCCTACTTCACCAATTTTTCATGTATAACATGATCGTACATCATGTATCATTATAACCTTGGTTGTAATCAATGATAGGAAACCCATAGAATCTCCCTTCATCACAATTTTAGGTATAGCCTTATACATTGGAGGTGGGCACACATCATTCTTAAGTAATTATATATTACTAACCTCAATTTATTTCTTCTTCATGCTTGTAGATGAATTGGTTACCATTTTTTCATTATAGAGTTTGATAAAAAATTTCTATGAAACTTGACAACAACAATCTTCTCCACTTCAATTCACTTTGTCAATGACACACAGTTAGATCTTTATAAACTTCATATAAATCACTCTATAATTACCTTAGCATTGCTCTAAAAGTTCTTAATTACATGGAGAATGAAAAATGAATCATAAAATATTCTAAATAGGTTCAAACAATCGAATTAGATCCTCCATCAATTCTTCATACTCAGGTAGGTGTAATAGAGTTGTCTCTACAATCACTAGACAACTCAGTCACCATTCTTCATTTTGTTTCTTAGTCAACACCTTGACTTGGTCACAATTACACTCTTAATCTTAATCTCAACTATTTCAATCATAATATCTTAGTTGATATGAGGCTTGGTCCATATTATAACTCAGTCACCACTAACAATTAATATTGATGCTTGACACCAACTATGCTCCAATTTAGCTTAGGTACCCTTTGCTTAGTTTTCACTTTAAATATGTCCTAATGCATCTCATCTCAAGTAGATATGGAATGTAACACATTATATGTTAGGAACTAATGTAAGATATAGAATTTAAATGTACAATTCCTTATATACCTTCTTTACTTAGTTTGAAGTGGTGTGATCACCTGATTTATTGGATTGGGTCATCTAAAAATCATTTTCTCCACTATTATTACCTCCACCCTTCTTTCTCCATGTTTGATTTGTCTAGTTTCTTATATGTTCTACATCAATAATACCTTTTCTTTTTGTTTTGTTCATTTCTAGGGGTTGGTTCTTAGGTTCTATAGTTTCTTCTCATATGTCCAATCTTATGACAACTATAACAAACTATACTACCATTCATCCAACCCTTGGATTTTCCTCTAAAATTGATATAATTTACTACAAAATGAAAATATTCACCACATAAATGGAAATTGTACCATGTATTGTAATCCAAATTATATGAATTACCTTGCTTAGATGTATTTCCTTGCTTCTTGGGTGTCTAATTGGGTTTTTCCTTTGATCTGCATTCTTGTACTCTATGCCCATACTTCTAAAAATTGTAATAGTATCTTTCAAATCTAGATGCAACTAGTGTATCACTAGCTTTTTATCTACACTCATGTGCTTAATGTCCTTTCTTGTTATAATTATAATTGTATCCATTGAATTTAAGATTGGGGTGTTTCTTACCAATCTTTCTTCTACAAATATTTTTTATACGACTTGGTTTCCCACAATGATAACATGTAGGCTTGTTGATATTTTTCTTTGGATTCCTCTATTCTACACTCTTTAATGATTATCCTTCCTTGATAAATGATAGGTACTCAATATAGCCTAGTCTAGAAGTGTTGCGAGGTATTCTTTGCGATCTCATCAACTCTTCATAGAATCTCACAACTTTTTTGGATTTATTCAACCTTTCAATGAATTCCTTTTTAGCTCTTAGCGCATTCCTCAGATGATCATTCTTTGATCTTATATTTTCAATCTCCACATATTTCCTATTTATAAGTTCTTGATTTGTACTTAGCAATTGATTGAGCATATCGAATTTCTTATGCATGAGCTTCTACACATCAAATATCCTTTCATTGAGTCTATTGGCTATTTTTCTCCCATCATCATTAGTCATTCTCTTATTTTATTCAACTTTATTTTTCTATTCAATCACTTCCCATAGTCTTATTAATTATATTTCATGTTCTTTCTTCAGTCCTCTTATTTCTTCATTCAATGTATTGTTCCTTTCCAATAGATCTACTATAATTGCATCAATTTCACTGGAATTTCCATCATCAAGTTGTTAGAATTTCTTTAGAATAATAAGGGGGGGGGGGGGGGGGGTGAATTAGTTATGAAAGGTCCAAATGTCCTATTCAAACTTTTTACTAAGTATAGTGAACTCATTCATACGTCCAAGCTTTGACCTATCTAATCAGCACGTTACTGTAAATCAACATGCTAGCATAACACATAAGAAATCAACACATAACACAGTGATTTATGTGGAAACCCAATTTGGGAAAAACCACTAGTAACATGCTACTTAATTCTCACCCTTCTAAAGTGATGCCCTATGAAAGACCTACCCTATTAAAGACTTACAACACATTGTTAAATGTGACCTTATTAGAGGATTTAACCACCCTATTAAAAGTGGGCTTGGTTAAAGGACTTTAGAACATTCACTTGGAATGCCACCCTGTTAAAGGATTTACAAATGGCTATTAGGCCAACCTAAGTCCATAGGATTTTCAGATCTAATACAATTGCTAGAGAGTATTAGAAAATATTGACCTGACTACAACATACAACTTATCTTGCAGATCTCAGATCACTTCTTAGCTCATACCCTTGCCTGGCCTTCAATCTCTGTAACTCATAACAGCTTTCCCTCCTTTTAAGCTTTATCTCCTTGAGTCTCCATACTCAATGTACTAGTGCAATCATCTCTTCATGACCACTCATAGAAGTAGAGCCTCCGTTCTCTTCCTTCTCCTAGATGTCTCCTCCTTGACACCCTTCTCACTCCTTCATAGATTTTGGCACTTCAACAACAACAGTATCAATTTTATACTATTTTACTTTATTTTTTTCAATTTTCAGTTTAATATGTATGTTAATTTATCTATTTTTCACTTTTCATATGTACGTAAAATTTTAAATTTACATTGTTAATGAACTTAAATGTTTAAATTTTTGTATTTGTTAATTAAAATATAGTTTAGTAAATCTTTATTTAAAAAATTATTATTTTAGATTTTTTGAAATGTATTTAATTTATGTATTTATTACAATGTTGAATGATTAGATTAGATGCAAATTTATTGTTTAAACATTTAATTTTACAAATAAATATAACCTCGACCTAAAACCATATAACCTCGACCTAAAATCATATAACCTCAACCTTGTTTTAACTATTTAACCTCAACCTAAAACCATATAACCTCGACCTTGTTTTAACTATAACCTCAACCTAAATTTATTGTTTAAACTATAATCTCGACCTAACCATATAAATAAAACCCTAAACATATTATAAAATACTTAATCACATAACAGCTGGCCAAGGGATCCAAACAAAAAACTTATAGTATTTAAAATGATTTTACTTAAATTGTATTGTACTTTGTTTCATGGATCGAAAATGGATGATGTAAACTATTTTATAAATGTATATTTTTTCAGCCTTTTATACCCTGTGACATGTACAGTGGATGATTGTGCATTCCGAATTAATTTGCCAAGTGGCATTCGGAACAAATGTATATAAATTATTTAAATGGATTGAACAAAAGTAGTTAATATGAACTTTCATGTGGAAACGTTATTTATTTTACATTTAGTAGTTTATAATTATTTTAAAATGAAATGTAAATGTGCTCATTAAGGAATGCAATCTCTTATGTTTTTTATAAATGTAAATTATTGTGTGTATGTTATTGCTTGCTTGGTAAAACTTTTGATTAGTTCTTTGGATCCCTTGGCTGGGCATCATTTAGGATTAGTTCTATAATGTCAATTTGTATTGAATATAACTCTAATCATAACCCTTACTATCATCTTAACCTAAGTAATCTTAATTTTCTAAAACCTACACCAGGTAATATATAAATAATTAAATAACTTTCCTATCTTACCTTGAGTACTAATTTTATAAATGTCAAACCGTAAGATTGAAAGGTAACCATGGCCCTTAACTAATTAATATTATACTTATAAACCGAATTGAATTAAACCATGATCATAAACCTAATTATATATCCCAACTTAAGAGTAGAAACCTTGAATTTAACCTTAAAAATCCTTTCCCCAACCATTAACCAAATTGAACCATTACCCTAGAAGATTGAACCAAGTTAAACATTGACCTTAAGACTAAACCAAATCACCCTAAACTAGAACTCAATAATATATTGAACACTTTAAAAAAAAATTCAAACCTAACTTTTTTGAATTAATGTTGGTTTTTAATATAAAAGCTCTAACTATAATTCTATATCTAAAACCAAATTTAGCACTTTAAAACTTAATTCAATTTATTAACTCTTGTCCTAATTGAAACCTAAGCATGTAAACCTAATCAAATAGTACAAACCAAATTGAATCCTAATTCTAAAACTAATTAAACATTGATATCAAGGTCTCAAAATGATACATCATAAAAAAATTAGAAGAGACTTGAACGAATCAGGCATCTAATTAAGTAACCCTCCCTGACCATCAAGAGGTGGAGGTGTCCACATCAGTGCGAGTACAAGCCCGGACTAGACCCTTAGATGGGTAGCCTAAATGTTTATTGCCTTTGCAGAATGGAAGGCCACATAACAAAATATTGCCTTATTCTATAAAAAGAAATACCCACCCCCTAGTGATATATATAGTAAGATCTTTTTCCTAATTTTACTATCATTTTTTTTGGTTAGAAGATGATGATAGTTCAAAATGATTTAGAAGATAGGGATAAAATGAGAACCATCATTCCTAGAATGAAGATGCATTATTCCAAGTGATAAACCCATTTCTATCATAAATCAACTCCTCCATCCAAAAAATTAGTAATGAGAAATCCCTACGTCAAGTAATCAATGGAGGGCTCATAAAATTGATCAAGTGATCAACAGAGGGCTCATAAAATCCCCAGGTCAAGTAATCACTTGATCCCCAAGGGGAGATAAGAATCTCATTAAAAATTAGAGACAGGACACTCCTAAATGCGTATCATACAAAATAATTATTGCCAAGGTCTTAGACTCTAGACTAGAAGATATCCTACCCAAGATCATTAACCCTACACAAAAGTGTTTTGTTAAGGATATTTATGCATATTGGAGAACTTGGTAACCTATTGGAAGACTTTGGATTGAGAAACATTTCTAGGATAGAGTGTAGGCATGCTCAAGTAATTGATTATGAAAATGTCTACAAAAAGGTGGAATGGAGTTTCACTATGATGATGTTGCAAGCCTCCATCCAATATTAAATGTCAAATGGTGTCCTCTCTTATGATTGTTTTCAAGGTTTTAGTAAAGAAATTAATGGGGTTAGATCATAATTTTTAGGACTCTCTAGATCAATTATGAAAGGGCGTCCTCTTGCATCCTCTTTATTTTTTATTGTTGAACATTGAATCATTACATTATCTCCTTAGAGATAACCAGTTGTCTCTAAAAGTTAGAGGATCTACTCTCCAAATAATTAATAAGTATCTAATGTACATAGTTTGTTGATAATATATTTGTATTCTTTTTAAGCTAGAAGAGTGCAACACGAGTCATTTAATGATCAAATTGGACCTCTTTTCTTTGTATTTGGTAGTAAGATTTATGTCTCTACATCTATCTTATTGGGGCTAAATATTGAGTCCCCTACCTTGTGTAGTAAATATGGTATTGGATGGAGATTTCATAATTAAGTGGTTAGGTACCTAGGGATTCCATCTGTAGTAAACCCTAACATATAAATGAAATGTGTCTTTATATCAACAAGAAAATCTTTGGAAAACTCAACAACTAGAACTCTAATTATCTCACTTTGGTTGGTAGAATTCAAGTATGTTAAAAGATTCTCTCCTTGAATATTGCATGTAAGTTTGTCTTCTTCCTGCTCATTTTATTTAAATCAATTTGGTCTTCCATATAAATCTATTAGGACCATTTCATGGATAGCCAAGGGATTACTTTGGCAATAAAATGGATAGCCAAAGCTTCATAAGGTAATGAATTATAGATTATGATTAGAATTAGGATTATTATACATGGTTAGGGATAGGGTTCACATGTAAATTAGTTCATTACCTAGCATGATCTACACTTATAGTTTGCAAGAAGGTTTTCAACTTGGTGCCATACTCTATTTTTGAGATCTTCTGAAATTGCTTTTGGAAGAGATGTTTATCTCAATACCTGTATATGTACATAATATAATGGTGCTTCCCCATACATATATACTCAATATACTTTACACATTATATGCAACTTCTTATATTTTCACCTTTAAATCTTTTCCCCCTTTCTAATGTAAATGCCAAAGGTGAATTTTACATGGTTATTCCAAAATGTGACAAGAAGTCAGAACATACCTTTAGAATTAGTCCCATTGTCTTGTCCCAATTTTCTTGTAACATCTTGTTTTTGTGCAATGTAATCTAAACTTATGCTGATAATTCTATCATCTGATCAACAATGGAGAAATTTTTAGCATGTGCTCTATGACATGAGTGTTTTCGACACCTTTCTAGAGAATATTTTTTATTAGCCAACTACTTTTTGTAGAACTTCATATGACCAGGTTTACAACAATAATGTATGAGTTAAGTTTTAGATTTTGATTCTTTGAATAATCATGAAGTTTTTCGTATCCTTTCTATATAGTAGAATTTTCCCCTCATTCCCAAAAGCCCCAAAATTCCCCTCATCCCTAGGTGACTTAGTTAATGGGGATGCCTATTTTAAGTGTTGAGATTTGTACTTGAGCATTTTTGACACCTTTCCAAGAACAATTTTATATCAGCCAACTGCTTTTTGTAGAATTTCATATGACCTACTTTACAACAATAATGTCATGTGATAGATTTTAGATTCTTTGAAGAATTGTGAAGTTTGTTCTATCCTTTCTATATATATAGCATAATTGTCTTTGTCTTTGTCCTTGGTATTTAATGTTTTTTCATGTTGGATGTGTCATTGTTGATAGAAAACTACTTATGTTAAAAAGCGGATAATAGTTAGGATTCAAACTATAATCTTAAATATTTTTTAATCAATTCATAATTCTATCTCTAAGCTTTCATTAGGTAATTGTAACCTTAACTCTCGTCTTAGGACCATAATAAATATTTGATACAGGTAAATATAATTGTAACTAAAACCATAATCCTAGGTAAGTTCCCTAACATTAAAGGATCGCAATCATTATAATAATCTTAAGCTTAGCTATCATGAAAACTATTAACATAACAAAATTGTAAACCATAACCTTGTCATAATCTTAACTTTGTTTCATCCTGAGACATGAACATGTATAATCCATAATGAGTTCATACTTAAAAATTTAGTATTTAATGTTTAATTTGACTTAAGTGTTTAACTTTATTTATAATTTAATTGATATAATTTTAATAAAGTTATGCGCATTTATATAGATCTAGTTGATAAATTTTAGATTTAAATTTTATTAAATAGTAATTTTGTCATACATGTATTATGTTGTGATGTATTTTTGATGTGTTTTATGTTTTATGTTGTTTAAATATATATTCAGATTATATTTGATGGACCCACCGCCACCCCCTCCCCCTCCCATACCCCCACCTCCACCACCTCCATCTCCACCTCCACCTCCACCTCCACCTCCACCCCCACCCACACCTCCACCACCCACCACGAATAAGCTCCGCGAGACCATGAGGCATAACCTCAACGACCTCATGAGTGATATAGAGGCTATCCGACATGAGAGGCATCCCCCCCCCCCCTCACCTACTATGTCTTGCAGATAGCATGCAAGGCGTGGTTGACTCCATTCATCATTTTGATGTAGACATCGATTCATTTAGATCATGAAGGGAAAGCATGCGTGCCTTCTACTCTGATGGCTTATCATATAGAGAGGTTTATAACCTATATATAGGTAAAGGAAAATTTCAACATTATTTTGTAAACCCTAAGATAGGTGAACCAATTAGTGAGAAGAAGCCTTGCATTTCTATTAGGTGGTGTACACATTCGCACATAGCAACACATTTTTGGGAGCGGTGGTGGATGATATTTGACCATCCACCACACGCTAATCATGAGGTGCCCATGTACTTCCTTAGGAATTTATGGGCTGAGTTTGAGTTGGTTTTGAAACCCAACTATTTTGATATGAAAGCATTTTAGGGGGTTGGTAGAGGGATGCCTCAGGATAGGCCTAGGGCAAAGCTGAGTGACAGAATGAGAAACCGTAGGCGAGCTAAGCCCCTTGTACCTCTTCCTGCACCTATTGTGCCTACTCCTCACCATCATCATGCGATTTCATCTTCTTTTACCCATTTAAGTGCCCTTTTGGGCAATTTAGTATAGAAGTGGACACAGGTGGTACATGCTCCTCTACTTGGACATGTTTGTACTAGCTGTGGAGGCATATGCACAGGCCCCCAGAGCGGTCCCGGTGTAGTACACGATTGCCATTATGCTGAGGGTGCAAATTTTGATGATGATGTATATGCTGCCTGTGGTGATGGTAGTGACGAGATAGACGTGTCATCATTTGTTGACCTCATGCAGCAAGGAGAGCTTGGAGAGAGTCAAGAGTAGCAGGTAAAATTTTAATTTCAATATAAATATAAAGTGCACATAATTATTTACTTTCTACATATATGTGTAATTGTATTAACTATATTAATTTTTACTTTTCAAATAACAAAGGATGGATGACACTCTTCCACCTAGGACGCAGTATAGTCTTTTTTCGAGACCTACAGATGTTGGCGTCCCTTATACGGTATGCACTTTGAATTACACTATAAAAATGTACATTCAAATTTGAATTTAATAGCATGTGCTCATATGTTCTTTTTATTTGATTTTGTAGGGATTGTCTACATCTACACATACTGATGTTAGTACAAGTCCTACTCTAGTTACCACTGAGGCACAGCCTCAAATACATGCGGTATGAACTTTTGACTGAAGACAAATAATTTGTATTATTTTTATGTATGTACATTATTATTAACTTATAATCTAAAATTTTTTGACTCACAGGTATATATATTTTATGTGTTTTGATTTTATGAACAGGAGCATGGATATCATACTCATCCATACAGGCCTCGGTATAGTCTATTTTTGACTCGATCTTATGATTATCGTGTTAGCATACCTATAGACACATCTGTGACATTGGCTACCACTCAGGTATGATATATACATTATATATACATGTTTAATTTATAGTGTATAAAAAATGTAGTGTACAAATTATGTACTTTGTAATTATATTCATGTGTATTTAATTTTGACTAAACGTTTATGTATCCATAATTTTAGGAGTACATCACCATGAGTGTTATTGAGAGCACAGGACTTAGCCAGATGGAGGTACCTACATCATCATTTGAGGTCAGTATTGTGATTTATGTACATAATGTATAGTTCATTATGCTCTAAAATCAAATTAAAAAATGTATGTATTGTAAATTACAGGACCTCACCACTGCTGCATTTGGTAGTTTTGACAGTGCGCCTCCTCCCGTTACCGAGGGACACCCATCTCATGTGGTATAATTTATTTTATTATGTAGTGAATATTTAATTTATTTGCAAGCTATATTTTGAGACCCATTTTAATTAAGCAAGTACATGATGAGACATGCCTCCTGTTACACAGGGTGATACATCTACCTCACAGGGTGTTCGACATGATGAGACAACTCATATTAAACATGATGATCCATCTGAGTCCTCTTCATGTGGAGCAAAGAGGACATTTGATTAGATATATTAGGTCTTGTTGGCACCTATAGATTGTGTTTTTATAATATATATATATATATATATATATATATATATATATATATATATATATATAAAATTTATGATGTATGTACACTTTGTGTTAGGATAGTTAAAACTG
Organism: Cupressus sempervirens; assembly: GCA_028749045.1. NCBI lineage: Eukaryota > Viridiplantae > Streptophyta > Pinopsida > Cupressales > Cupressaceae > Cupressus > Cupressus sempervirens. The sequence continues at coordinate 333,680,247 of CM053787.1, forward strand.
TATGTTAGACCATGTATTTTTTCACTTCATAGATCATGTAATGATGTATGTTAGACCATGTACTATTTTTTTACGATTTCTTATCATGCTTGTGTATTTAGTACATATATTACTATGTTTCACCATGTTTTAAGTATATTCAAACCATTTTCTTTATTTTGACATTTTTTATTCATGAACATATGACACATTTTGTAAGTATATATGCAAGATGAACAATTACTTTAACTATCTATAGAGCATTATTGGATAAATATCACATCAAATTGATACATTGAGATAATTCATACAAATAAAATTGACCTACTTGATTAAAAAATGTATTGATAATGTACCTAACAATGTATCATTAGTGATCTTAATGTGTTGTTTGGTAATGTAAGACTCATTATCACCTAATAAGACCTATTATGTGGTAGTAAACATATGAATACCTATCATAACGTATAACAGACATAATAACTTATTAGGACTCCCATGTCCCCTTAAGACACACATGTATGGATAACGTACCTAACAATGTACATCATGTAAGTGATCTTAATGTGTTTTTTGGTAATGAAAGATATAATCAATACAATGAATACAATGAGTAATGATCTTTAAATTATCATGTGCAAGTCATTTGTTTTTAATATTACAATCAATAGTAATTTGAAACTTCAAACAAACATTAATTTAAACATGCTTGAATGTAAAAGTAATAGAACAAAATAGGAGGTCATTACTTAAATTGACAATTAATTTATAATAATTTATCAAGTGCACATACCTTTAACTTTCAAATAGAAGTAAACTCTCATTTTTGAATTAGTTTGTACAACATATTTCTCAATATATGTAAGACAATGTCAATGATATATTTATAGTTCACTGAACTCATTTGAAACATAAAATTGGTTGAACACATCTCTTCAAATGAGGTCCTGTAAAATAAAAATGTAAAAAAAAAACATACATGTTAATAAACACATAAATTAATATTCAAGGTATCTGAACTATGTAAATATATATGTGTAATTTGTATGTACTTACTATGTGAAATTGCACAAGCTTTTGATATTCGATCCACTTTAACACTTAAATTTGCATAAATTGTAATTGAGACCTGAATAAGACGTATATAAGTTCTCTAAATTGGTATTGACAACACAAACATACATGTAATTAAATTATATAAGTACATATATATAAAAATAATACAATAATGAAAAAACTTACATGTGTTTGATTTAAATGTAGTCATCCCACTGTACCATCTGCATCCTCTCTCTTTTGCAATGCATCTATGATTGTCTCGTGCTCGTCCATTGAAATTGTCCATAATACCTTATTGGTGGGTCTCCCTTTGTACCTTTCTAATTTGGTATTTGTTGCCACAACCAAATGAGAATAGTGTAAAATCTTCTTTTCGATTTGGTAGTCTTCAAATGTTGGCAAACCATTTCTTCTTGTTAGGTATCTACGTAGCCAGGTGCCAGCTACAAAAACAAACCCGATTGGATACTCAAAACCATCATCGTCTACTTGATGACATGTAATTTTTTTTCTTAGGTTCCACACATCTAGCTAGCCAATACTCAGTCTGTTCATCATTATCACTAGGTGCAATAACAACATAAACATGTCCTACAAGATAAGATAAAGTATAGAAACACTTTAATCACTCGTGTACATATGAAAATTATATAAATTGAAGCATGAGATCGCAAAAAAATCTAATTAAATTGTGCATACCAGGTTCTATGAGGTTTGAAATATGATCATAGTCTTCTGATGTAAAAGTAACATTCTGGCCTTCATTTACTATATCATCTTCAAAATGCATGTCAGTAGGTGCTAATGATCTTTGTTGCCAATCTTCAACCCATTCTGTATTCTCACATTGTTCCCATTCACCTGCAAACAAGCAAGCTCCCTAATCCATATAGTCCAAGTGTTAGAATCTGAACTCCTAAATGAATGCCATTTAGCTGAACCACTAATTGTATCACAATCATATCTTGAAGGGATATTATTTTCTTCAACTAGGTAGAAGAAACATTTGATTGTAGAGTTTTGACTTGATCCCGTGTATAAATATTTGTTACACCATTCGACAATCTCATGTGCATTTTTGAATTTAGCTCTTTCCTCAAATTTTAATTGCTCTTTACTAAGGGCTCTCTTCACACATGCACTAGCACCATCATGTTCTCCTTTACCATGTCTAGCCTCAAAAAACCTCCACACATGTTGGATGCTAGTTTGCTTATGTGTCCTACTCAACCAATAGAACATTCTAGCATTCTTGAATTGTCCTATACAATTATCTGACCATATCCAATGTTGTGTCATTTGAATTTGTCTCTCTTTTAAATTATCATAAAAGACCTTGAAACAATATTGGACAAACTCAGATGAATGGAGTTTATTATCACTTAAATAAAAATGGTACTCTCTCAATATTTTTTGATCCTCCTCTGTACTATCAGGTGCATGCCTATAAACTATATGAACATAAATTGTTACTTGCACTGAATTGTAATATTGTGGTTGTACCTCTTCTTGCAATGCAAGCGTGTAGTTCTCTACAAAGTCAACAACTGAAAGTATAGTACCAATTGGAAATGTATTCTTACATATGCAAAATTTTCCATCAAGCCATCTAGAATATTGAGAGTGTTTAACATATTTTGGTATGATCACACTCTTAAACTCATTCATAAATGCATGACAACTAACTTTATCTGTAACTAGATCACACCTTCTTCCAAACTTCCCATCCTTCAATGGATATTCAATAGTTTTGAATCTTTTTACCTCAACTAATTGTTGTCCAAAAGTAGTTAAAGAATTTTCATGCAAACATTCATCTAACAAAGAAAGATTGCCGCACATATCACATTTACTAGAAAGACATGCATTGAAAAGAAAGTATTGATCATTAGGTGGCTTACAAAACAAACCTGATATGAAATCTTTTATAGTTTGAGGTGGTATTTTTATACCACATTCTTGCAACATTTCTTTACTATGCATGGTACCATGTATAGATTGAAATACATCATAATGGTAATGAAATTGAATATGAGTTTTACAACAACATGTGATTCTTTCCTTGTTAATCCTTACATACCATGGTTTACACTTTTCAAAAGATCTTTGACTAATGGTAATATTTAATACCTTACCATCTACAAATTTTTTAAACAATTCAGTTTGAGTCATGTCCAAAAGGTGTTTAGGATGTGGATCACGTATTTTTGACCCAATTCTCAATTTAAGAACATCTCTTGAATTAGGTGATACTCTTGTATTATCATGCAAAAAATTTTCAATCAAACTTTTGATTTCACTAGTAAGTTTCATATCACATCTCGGGAGTTTACCACTAGAAGTCCATAAAATATTTGCTGGATCACATTCAAAGTTAACCCTTCTCTTTACAGCTCTTTCTAAAGTCTTACGATTTACATTAAGATATCCACTTATGTTGGTAATCAATCTTTTGTCAGATGTTGATTTGTTAACTAAAGCTATTGTATTGCTCGTCGTGCTGCATTCTTATCTTTAGACCGACTTCTCTTTCTGATAACATCAAAGGCACTAGCAACAGTGGATACAACTTGTTTTAAAGACTCATTTTTATTCTTGGGTTTTGCATACATTCCCAACCTTCTCATTACTTTTCGCATTTTAGACATTTTAATTAGTTGCAACATTAGCTGACATTGAAACCCAAATTTCTTATTATAAAAAAAATGCCTATACAATCTATTAGCATGTGTCCTAATTTGTCTCCATGAAACCAATCCCTCAAGATTATCTAACACATCATTAGGAATATGAAAATTATATTCAGACACTTTACTATCATCCTAACATGTTTGTTCAGTAGTTGGCATTTCTATGTCTACATTCATGCAATTTTTATTTTCAAACACTTTATTATTTTCACTGTTATTTAGGATTTGAATATCATTTTCAAAATTTCTTGGCATTTCTTTTGGGGTAGGCATTTCAATTGGAGTTTTTTGTGCATGATTGTTTGACAATTTCTTCTCATGAAGAAAATCTAAATCATTTAAATTGTAACCTGCTTCTAAAAAATCACCAATTTCATCACGAGAGAAAATTTGAGGGTTTGGAGACACACCTATATTGAACGCATAATTAGAATGTGCACCTGAATATTCTTGTATTGGGTTCTCTTCTTTGACTTCTTTATCCATCATGGTATCTTCAATGTCTTTCTCCTTTGAAACATTGTTCAAGTCTCTAATTCTCTGTCGTTGACGTTGTGCTTCATTCTCTTTATTTGTTGTAATCTCCTCATCTGTCAAAACACTTGCTTTCTTCTTTCTTCATTGTTTTGATCCCATGTTTGCACCAGTTTTGAATTTGAATTAGTAGCCTGCAAATTGTATAAGAGGACAAGAAAATAGAATAAGCGTGACAAAATTTAGTGTTGCAGGTCGAAACTGTTGTTCAATCATTTCAATCATTGAAATTAGGTTGGTGGGGCAGCTTTTGGGACCCAACGGGTACATCAGAAATAGGTACCCGATTTCTTAAAAATTGGGCACCCAATTTTTTAAAACTTAGGTACCCGTTTACAAATCGAGTGCCTGATTTTAAAAAAGTCGGTATAACGGTTTAAAAAAATCGAGCACTCGATTTTTGAATTACAAATCGGGTGCCCGATTCATGAGACATGAGCAGGAATTTGGCATGGCTCCCAACTTTTGCATGGGGTTTTGCCTTGGGGAAAGGCATGGCATAGGCTTGGTCCCACCAAGCTATGCCTTTGTACTCCTTTTTTTTTTCTAAGGCATTTAATCGACAATTTCTGATATTTTCATAATTTTTTTATAGTCATTCCTATTGAATTTTTTGACGAGACAAAAACCTATTATAGGTCTTGCTGTTCTGATTTCAAAAATGTAAATTTTATAGTGTTATTAGTTTATTTTCTATTTTTCCATTATTTATTAATAAAAACTATCTCCTAAACGTTAAAAAGTGGCATTCACTAAAACTTTAATAACTTTTTTATTTTATAATTTTTCACAAATTAATTTATATGTCATCAATCTACATACAATTCTTTTGATGTTAAAAAAAAAAAAATTGAAAAAAGTGAGATTTTGATCAAATTATGTGGTCTGTACATGAGAGGTTTTAAAATTTACCTTTATAACCAATTAATAATTAATAATAAAAAAATTATTCAATAAAAAATTAAGAAAAAATATTTTCATCAATCTTAGGTGTATTAGGTAACTCCCTTTAAAAGGATTTGCAAAAATTCATTAATTTGTGTCAAATTATGGTGTTCATACACAAGCATGGTATGGTCTTGAAACAGGCATTTTGAAAAGTAGTTTTTAAATATCCATACCAAAAAAATAATCTATCATATGCGTGCACAAATAAATTACATATTCAAAAACTAGATTCCGAACACTAAAAATTTTATTTTTGGAGTTTTTTAATATTCAATCTGTAGATACCTCAAATTTTGACATCAATTGACAAAAAATTTCAAAAACAGGAAAAACACTTCCACTTTTTGGCCAAAAGTGAGACCCAACTTCTTGCACTGACCCTTATAGCAGCTACCACATATTCAACTTCAACAGTGGACTATGAGGTGTAGCTTTTCTTTTTGCATGTCCATGTAATCAACCTCTTTCCTAAGAAAAGTGCTCCTCCACTGGTACTTTTTCTATCATCAATGTTACCTCCCCAAACTGCATTATTGTAAGCTTTCAATTCAAACTTCTCATTCTTCTTGTAGTATAAACCAAAGTCATCAATTCCTTTCAGGTATCTCAATATTCTCTTCATTTCCATTAAGTGATTTTCTCTTGGATTTGTAGAAAATCTTGCTATTATTCCAACAACTAATGCAATGTCTGGTCTACTATGTACAACATATTGCAGCTTTCCAATCATTGACCTATACAATGTCTAATTTACTTTAGCAAATTCATTATTTTTTGATAGTTTATGGCTTGTTGCCATTGGTGTGCTGACTGATTTTGAGTCTTCTAACCCAAATGTTTTGAGTACTTCCTTGATGTATTTGGATTGGGTCACAAATATCCCATGCTTCAACTGATGTCCTTGTAATCCAACAAAGAATTTGATTTCTCCAAACATTGACATATCAAATTCATGCTTCATTTGATCAGCAAAATCTTTGGATAAAACATCTTTTCCTCCAAATATTATATCATCAACAAAGATTTCTAATATCAAAATGTCTTTACCTTCCTAAACTTTAATGTACAAGCTGTTGTTGTCATCTATTCTTTCAAATCCTATCTTCACAAGATACTTGTGGAACCTCTCATACCATGCTCTTGGTGCTTGCTTCAATCCATAAAGTGCTTTGTATAGCTTGCAGACCATGTCCTTGTTCTTCTCATCAAAAAATCCCTTTGATTGTTCTATGTAGACTTCCTCTTCCAGTATACCATTCAGAGAAGCAGACTTCACATCCATTTGGTACACTTTGAAACCTTTATATGCAGGATATGCAAGTAATGTTCTTACTCCTTCCATTCTTGCAACAGGGGTAAATGTCTCTCCATAATCCAATCCTTCTTCTTTTACACAACCTTTGCAAACTAGTTTGGCTTTGTTTCTTGTTATCTCACCATTCTCATCAAGTTTGTTGGTAAACACCCATTTTGTTCCAATCACATTCTTATCAGCTAGTGTAGGGACTAGAGACCATGTTTTTTTCTTCTCAATCTGATCTATTTCTTCTTTCATGGCTTTGTACCAGTCATCATCTTGTAGTGCATCTTTTACTATTTTGGGTTCAACCTTGCGTAGCAGACATGATTCATTCCTAAGCATATTCCTTGTCACTAATGATTTGATTTGTAGGGTGATGTCTTCTTACATACTTGGCCAATTTGGGTTTAGTCCTTCATTTCATGTTTGATCCGTAAACTTCAGAGTCATTTCATTCTTCTTCATTTGGCATTTCATCATTCCTTTCTTGCATACTATTTTTAGAATCAAAATGTGCATTTTCTACATTCTATAGCTTGGCTTCTGAATGTAACCTTGTATTCATAGGTTGAGACTTGACAGATACTGAAGTTTGTTGCTAATTCCTAACTTGATTTGTAGCATTGTCTTCAACTATCATTCCTTCATTAAAGTATACAAAGGGTCTATAATCCTCTATTTGCTTTGACTCATCAACCTGAACTTTTGCATACTCATCAAAATTTATATTTGCACTCTCCACAAATTTTTTAGTGTTACCATTCAAACACTTATATTCCTTACTTCTACTGGAGTATCCAAGAAATATGCCTTCATCACTTTTTGCATCAAACTTGCCATTTCTAGTATCTTTTAGAATATAACATTTACAACCAAATACATTGAAATGTTTAACATTAGGTGAATGACCATACCATAATTCAAAAGGTGTTGTATTTGTACCTTTCCTGACTTGAACGCTATTCAATGTGTAGACTATAGTACTTACAACTTCTCTCTTCTATTTTAGTGTAACATTTTTCTCCATCATCAAGGTTCTAGCACAGTCAATCACTGATCTATTCCTCCTTTCAGAAATACCATTTTGTGGTGGAGTTCTCGGTGCTGATGTTTTCCTTTTGATACCTTTGTCATTGCAAAACATTTCAAACTCTCTTGATGTGAACTCACCTCCTCTGTCTGACCTTAGGCATTTCAGATTCTTTCCTATTTCCTTTTCAAATCTAGCCAAATACCACTTAAATAGTTGAAATGCATAAGATTTTTCTTTAGGAACATACTAGTCATCATCTTGAAATAATCATCTACAAATAGTAGTATGTATCTGTTGCCTAAGTAGCTTTTCACTTCTATTGGGCCACATAAGTCTGTATGGACTAACTCTAGTTCTTCTTTGGAAGTGTATGTTTTTCTTTTCAAAATAGACTTAGTCATCTTTCCTAGTTGGCATTGTTTGCACATTGTGTTTTTAGGTTTCTTCAACTTGGGCAATCCCCTGACTTTCCTTTTCTTGCTAATACTAATTAGATTATCAAAGTTAACATGATGCATCCTTTTATGCCACAACCACACATCATCAAGTCTAACAACAAGACATGTTGCATCTTCCATATCTAGGTAAAATAGATTACTCCTAGTTTTTTCACCCTTTCCTATCAGATTTCCATCAGTATCATAGATCTTGGCAGTTTTGTTTCCAAATTCAACTTTGCAACCTACCTTGCCTAACTGTGATACACTCAACAAGTTATAGTTCAATCCTTCAACATAATATGCATTATCACATGAAATTTTCTCTGTAAGTTTGATAGAGCCTTTTCCTTTTATTTGACATGGGGAATCATTACCAAATCTAACACTATTTCCATCATATTGAGTAAACGTAATGAACTTACTTTGATCTCCTATCATGTGATGTGAGCATCCACTATCTATGATCCACTTGTCATTTTTGTTCACATAGGTAACCAATGCTATTGCTTCATCTTCATCTTTGTCTAATTCATCTTTCATGGCTACATAGACTACTTCATCATCATTCTCATTAGAGTCTTCTTCAACAATATAGCATCTCTTGCCTTTCTCCTTGTAATCTTTGCTGCCATCTTCTCTTTTGTTCCTATACTTGTTTCCTTCTTTGTAGTTCCTCTTCTATGGACATCTTGCAGCTATATGACCTACTTCATTGCAATTGAAACAGATGATAGGCAGCTTACCTTTTAATTTTCCTTTACCTCTATGGAATCTCCTAGCCAGTAGTGCTTCTACCTATTCCACATATTCTTCATATGTGCTGCTATCACTAGATGCATGTTTTCCTTTTCTTCTTTTCTTGCTTGATGTGTCCTCCTCAGTATCTTTTATTGTCATTTTGGCCTTGAAAGAAGATTCAAGGTTCTCAAGTCTGTAGTTGTCAAAATTTGATAGCTCAAATGCAGTAAATCTTCCAACTATTCCTTCAAAGACTAGTGTGTTCCCTTGTACACACATCAGCTCTAGGATGGCTAAAACTCTTATAGCATAGATAGGGAGCAGAGTTCTTAAGTATTTGCTAATGGATGTTTCTTCTTCCAATTGTCCACGTACAATTTTTATTGCACTCACCACTTCTTTTATTCTTGCAGCATACTAAGCAGCATTTTCACCTTCATCTTCATGTCATCAAACTTCCCTCTTAGGCTTTCTCTCTTTTCTCTCTAAACATTCTGATATCCTCCATAGATTTCTGATAAGGTTTTCCACATTTTGAATGCAGTGTCATAGTCTTTGATATCATCATATTCTACATAGCTAAGTGCATATGCAATCTCCAACATTGCTTGGTTATGCTCCTTTTTATTCAAATCATCTACAGTGAGAGGTCTTGCTGGATTTACATGTTCTATTCCAATTGAGGTTTGTTCATAGTCACCTATTGATCCAAGGTGCAATTTCATCAGACTCTGCCATGCAAAAAACTTGTCTTTGTTGAGCTTCATAACTTCTCTCTTGGACATCTTGATCTTCCTGCTTCTAGTACCTTGAAACTAAATCAACAGATGGTTCTAATACCAATTGTTAGAATTACTTTATAATAAATGAGAGGGGGCATGAAATAGTATTCAAGGTCCAAATATCTAAGTCACACCTCCCCAGTTATTCTAAATATTCTAATAGCCTCATCAAAGTTGGATTTAATCCAACCATTTGGTCAAGAGGTCTAGACATTTTTATCCCTATTAGAGGATGGTTTGTGATTATAGTTGGTGATGGAATGATTGTTAATATTGAACTTACTTCTAGATCTAGAGTAAGAAAATAAATTTTCTTTAAGAGAACTCATGATTTTCCTACCAACCACCTGAGGGGGGTCTTAGTATTTATAAAAACTTTTTTGTTTCTTTATTTCCAAAGTCCCCAACCTATATGAGAAAGGGAGAACTTCCAAACAATTTTTTCTTTAGGGAATTTATAGCTAGAAAAATAATCAATTATTCTCTGTCTAGACACAAGATAATGCCCAGTAATCAAGAACTACTTTTCACACATCTAGGCTATACTAGTAATGAAGGAACAAGTGATCCATAGATTCATTATCCACTTGGAAAAGGAAACACCTATTAATAAGATGAAAATCTATTTTGTTCAAGTTATCAATAGTAATAATATTATTCTACAAGGAAATCCAAAAAAAATCTCAAGTTTAGGAATCAATCCTCTAGTGTCATTATGTATATTACATCTCTTTGTATTGTTTACTTTATTGGTTTTTGAAGTTCTATTTGATAACTTAAGTTTAAGTTGGATTAAGCATACAAATAACTTGCCCCCCCTGCCCCCACTCAATTGTATTGGTTGGCTTTACCTTCTAACAATTGTTGTAAGAGAATCAAGTCCTTAATTAGGATGGTTAACAACTTAGGGAGATCCATGGAATTTGAGAAAGAAAGTAGGACATTTGATGGAGAGAATTATGACAATTGGAAGTAAAAAAATAAAGACTCATTTTCTATGCATGGATATTAACAATTGGAAGATCACAAGGGATAAGAAGACTATAATGGAAGAAAAAGATCTAGACTCTTGTATTGTAGGCTAGAGTGAAAAATTCATGTACAACATGTATACTAGAAAATCATTAATATTTATACTTTTATAGTCATAATTTTTTGAGATAAAATGTCTACATATTGCTCATTATATTTGAACAAGGTTAGTAGTAGTATATAAAGGGGATGAACATGCAAAGAATTCTAGATTATAAGATTGGAAAACTATGCTTGAGAATGCAAAAAATGCAAGATGAATTAATTAAAGCTTTTACATAAAGAGTCTCTGATATTTTTGTAGGAATTAAAGGCTATGGAGGATCTATAATTGAAATTGATGTTACAATTTTTTTAGATCTTTGACCCTTACTTATGAGAACACAATATAAACTATTGAGGATATTATAATAGTTATGCCACATTTTAATAGAGAAATATTGACTAGGAAATTTCAAGAATGAAAATAAAGATTGAAATATAATATACCTTGATTTGAGACTTCTTTTATAACTAGTGTACAAAAGGATAAAAGAGTACTAACTAAAAGTGCAAGCATTAGTAGAGATTTTACAAGAATATTGTTAGACATAGACACAGAAGATATGAAGGTTGATGAAGATATTTCATTGATATAAAAAAGAGAACCAAGAGGTAAGAAATCATTTTATTATTGGATTTATAAATGATTTCATCATTTTTCATATCAATGTCTTAAAAGAGAAAGTAAGGTGAAACATACAAAACCTTACAAATCTAAGATTACAAAATATTGCTTCTCTGTTAATGTAAATGGTGAATTGGATTTGAAACATATAAAATTTTTAGAGAGTGATGATCAAAAATGAAATGGGATTTGTTTCTATAAAGGAGTAAGGTCATTTAAAAGAGGAAAAATAATGTGTATCTCATGTTGAAAAGAATAAGTCTAATTGGATAATAGATAGTAGATGATTATTGTATCATCTTAAAATGGAAGCACTTCTATGTTAAGAGAGTTTAGCCCTTTGAGTCAGTGGTCTAGAGTCATGTTAAGTTCCTTGAAAAGGTCTTTGCATGAATCTAGTTATTTTGATCCCCCTATTTTACTTCTCTCTCTATTTCCAACCTATTTCTGACAATTTTCTCTATGAAACTGAGGACTAATTTGACTTTCTGGGTCAAGGATGACCTAAAGGGTTAAGGTTGACCTTGACTCTAGGGTAGGGTTAATCTTGTCCTTGACCCTAGGTCCAATTTTCAATTTTCAAAGATTTCAAGCTATCGGGCTTTAGAAAGTTTCATTTTCCTGCTTTCGAGATGGTTGTTTCATGTTTTAGAATGGTACACTCTTAAATTAAATTTAATCTAGGTCCATTTCTAGAGCTTAAGGTTAGTTAGGATTTAATGCTCCGATTTTTGTTTTCTCTAGAAGTTGTGTCCTAGATCTCTATATAAGGAAGTCTTCTTCCCGCATTTTGATATCCACTATCTACCTACTATGAAGTTTACACCCACAAGAGAGATATCGGATAAATGATTATTCTATGAAGTGAAGATCTATTATCTATTATCTATCAAGTTATTATATGAAGTGAAGATCTATTATCTATCAAGAATTCAAGATCCAATTCAAGGAGGTCCATTGTTAGCCATTGAAGGATTCAATCTCTATGGAGCTCACTTGTTGAAGATTTCTCCATCCACATTTATCCAAGCCTTTTTTTATGCAAAGGTCCATTCAAGATTTGTATTGAATATTTAATGCCATTGATTTAAGACATCCTACATTCATTTCTACATTCATTTGGATCATCCATTTTTGTGGATTTAAGGATTTGAATCCTCCACAAGGATTTCAATATAAGCAAGGTGAATAACTTTCCATTTACTTTGTTTATCTATATTGCAATTTCAATGATATTTCAAGGTTGATTCCAAACTGGGGTTTGACCAAGGTAAACCCCATATCCAAACAAAAAAACCCTTTTTCTTGTAGATATAGGTATAAGGTAGTGAATTAAAGTGCATATTTGGATACCCTTTTTGCCAAACTTGTGGGATCTATGAATAGAAATTTTGACAGAGTAGTGCAAGTGAAGGTCAACTTTTTTGGGTATAACTGTGCCTCGAGGTAAGATTGTGCGCCTCTATCTAGATCAAGATCGACTTGCATTCAAAAGGAAATTTTTTTTATGGGTTTTCTCTATTTTGACATTTGTAGTTTGGAACAAGTTGTAAAATTCTCTAATATTGTACACAGAGATCATAAATCAGCATTTTGTAGATTTTCCCTATTTTGAGGTTAGTATTTGTCTTCCATTCATTTCATATTTTAAGTATATACTTTTCCACACAAAATATTATAGGATCTCCTCCTTTTTCTCTATTCTCCATTGCTTGATCCATTTATGCATTGATCACTTTCTTGTGGTTAATCAATTTGGATCATTTCTTTTGGAACTTAAGGTTGAGGATAGGTTCTATTGTCTTCCTATTCATTTTGGTGAACCCAACATGCTTAACCTCTTTTCTATTGTGGAATTATATTCTGTATTGTGTTTTGTGGTGTTATATTTCATTTCATATTTGTTAGGTCTTTTCTTGCATTAAGATTAGATTTCTTTTATGCTCTTGCATTATAAAATTCAAAAATACAAAAAATTGCAAAATCGCTTTCAAAATACAAAAATATTTATGCTTTATCTTTTCTTAGTTTAGTTCATTTCCATTGTATTAGTTTATGAGCTTTATTACTTCTATTCCTACTTGTAATCTTTGGGTTAGACGAAGTCATAGAATTATGGGTATCTTCGAGCCTAAGTCTTCTTCTCCTTTCCTTAGGATCCTGAATGAGAATTTGATTCTTCCTAACTCTAATGATATTATAGAGCAAAACTCTTCTCACTCATCTCATGATGAGGATGATGTTGTAACAATTCCTCCTGAACAAGTCCAAAAAATTTCACATGAACTTGATAAAATGGGTAATTATCTTATTCAAGAAAACCCTAATCAAGATTATATTCAAGCTACTGAGGATCTTAAGAAAGTTCTCTGTGATAGTGATCAAGGTGTTAATCTCTTGTGTGGTATTACTAACCTTGTGCATTCCAATGTTAAACCTGTTGATAATGGCTATATGTACATATGTAAATGTTGTCATTAATAGAAACACATGATGTACATGCTTGTAGAAAACCTCAAAAATAAAGATACTTAGATTTTTGGTAATCAGAAAATTGCCTAGTTATGGAAATAGTTTATAACAGTGTATTGTTTTATATGAAACTAGTTTATATGATGTTATTCATGAGAGAGAAGATATATGGAAATAGTATAAATGTTGATGATGATGTGTATAACCGCAAACATTAGTACATACAATATGGAAAAGAGATCATTAAGATTTACAAAATAGTGAAATAAAAGGTAAAGAAATTATTTTGTTTACAAAATAATTACTTGACCAATTAGGGACAACATCCTAGATGTTTACTCTAAGTTGGAAAAGTTTATTTTGGTCCTAGCTGACCTAGCAAAAATTTGTGAAAAGGCATGGTATTTATGCAAAGACATCTTGCAAGATTATTTACTAGAGAAGTGACATGCGAAAGTTGTGAATATGAAGTTTTGTATCATTTGCAGAAGCCAGTTTTTGATAACCTAATTTTGTAATGTGAGATCGAGCTAAGTTCAAAGATCAGATGAAAGAAGGTACAACATCTATAGTTCTGTATTCAAGGAACATAAATTACTTGTTTGGGTAGTGAGCTCTTCTTCTAATTGAAAGTGCATGTTTGGGCGGTGAGCTCTTCTTGCACATATTGTACCACAACTCCCAACAGGGTTGGAATCTCCTAATATGGATTCAAAGTCTCCCAATAGGGTCTCATATGTATTGAATGATTTTATAGACTCCTAACATGGTCCATCCTCTAACAAGGAACATTTCTATTAGTACATCATCTTGTGGGTATCATCCCCACCAGGGTTTTTGTAGTTAACATAAATATGGTGTTATGAGTTCTCTCTGTGCATGGTTACTTTTACTATTCAACATTGCTTGTTTACTTTCTTATGCATGGTTCAAAGTAATAAATGATATCCAATTGGTGACAAAAGTTTGTAGAATACTAATTCACCCACCCCCCAATATTCCCTATTTCTAACAATTGATATCAGAGCATAGTTACTTAGAAGAGGCTTAAGAGCTTGAGTAAGATCCCTATGGATATGGAACAATTGATGAAGAACCTTGAAGAGGCACTTGAACAAATTGATTTCCTTACTAAAGAAAGAGATAAGCTAAAAAATAGATATGAAGACTCCAAAGTATACATTGGGCAACTGAAGGACAAGATTGAACATCTCAAATCCAAGCTTGAATCTACTAGATCTAAAATTAGTGATGATGAATATTCAAAGCTAAAAATACAGTACAAGATCTTGAAGCATGAATTGAAGGTTAACAATCTAAATTTGAGTTTGAGGAATGATCCTAGAAAAGTTGAATCTAATTTGAAGACTAAAATTTAGATCTTATCTAGCAAAGAGGACATCTGAACTTGAAGTATTAAAAGTAGATCATGAAGAAATTCATAAGTACAATGCTATTGTGAAAGGTGAACTGACTAAAAACAAGCTATAGCTTGAAAAATTTACTTTAGCAAAGAAAATCTTGATGAACAAATGTCAGTACAAAGACCTACCTATGATAAGACTGGTCTTGGTTACCTATTTAACATATCTATGAAGAAACCTAAAAGTGGATCATATTGATAGAAAAAGATAAATCCGATGATAAGATTGAATCCAGTTAATCTTCTGATAAAACTAAAGAAGCTAGACAAGACATGGAAACTGAGAAATTAGATGAACTTAAGAAAGTGGAATCTCCTAAGGAAACTAGGTATGAATTTAAAGGCAAGTGTTTTTCATGTAATGAAATAGGTCATATGAAAAGAGATTGTGCAACTAAGTCATTTGATCATGTTATGAATTTTTATTGTCATAATTGTCATCGTATTGGTCACAAAGCAATTGATTGTAAGAAGCCTAAATATGATAATGATAAAAGGAATAGTATAATGTATGGAAATACTAACCCTAAAAATAGAAGAAGATCTAATAAAATGACATCAAGAGAAAGAAGACCTTATGAAGAAAGAAAGAAGATCATGTGTTATAAGTGTAACAACTTTGGACACATAGCCCAAAACTACCAAGCACTTATTGATCAATAGAATCCTAGAAGTAGAACTCCAGTATGTTAGTTATGCAACAACTTCAAACATATAGTGAAGTACTACAAAATAGAAAAAAGGAACAATGAAAGAAACTTTGGAAACAAAAGCAACAATTGAAGAAACTTCGGAAACAAAAGCAACAATAGAAGAAAATTTGGAAATGACAAATGGAATCATGAAAAGAACTTCAAAAATAAGAAAGATAATGAAGATCAAAGAAATACAGTTAGTGAACTTTGAGAAGAACTTGATGAGACATTTGTAAAGTAATTAACTATTGGATTTGAAGAAAAGTTAGATGATGCAGAGAAAGGAAGATTGAAGTCAATAATTGAGTTTGATTTAACCAACTTGAATTGAGCTTGTTCACAACACTAGAATTTGAAACTTCATTTATAGTGAGGTTGAGAAAAGATGTAGCTAAATGATTTTAGATTGTAGCTACGCTCGCTTTCAATTTGGAGCTTATCGAAACAAGTTATGAAGGAAATAAGAGTTACTAGTATAATAGAGAAAGTTTATTCTATGAAAAAAGATGAAATCTATGTTTTTGCAGCAAATTTCATGGAGAAAATTTTTGTGGAGCTTTGTCATGATGAAAGGAAACTATGATTAACCTCAGGTAGCATTTGAAGATCAGACAGATGATTCTAAATATATATTTGATTTTAGAATGAAATTAATAGCTTTTTTTTAATTTAGCAAAAGTATGCAATTAATGCAAGTTCAAGTTGATAAATAAATGGAGTACAAACTTGATTATTTCCACATTACAATTATCTCAGAAGCTTAGAGCACTCAAAAGTGATTTGTCAAAGTGATTTCAAGCAAAACCCTACTTCTAAATAAGGTATTTTATCATTTTTCACATAGAATTACTTTGATAAATTTCTATTTGATGAAATCATGGATATGGGAGTAGTTCATAATGTTGAGGATATTGAGAGACCTAAATTGACGGTTGTACCTATGAAACCCTTAGAAGAAAACCTTAATTTAGCTCTATCGACAACTCTGAACAATGTAGTTTACTTGGAAGATATAAGAAGCTATTTGTCTAGCAAGTTTGAAACTATTGGAGGTGAATTTATGAACAGTGATATGGAATTGTTTTCAACCATGATATGTCTATGAAGCCTAGATTTGAACATCTAAAAGATTTACATTTATTGAGATATTACTTCTAATGTGAACTTGATAACAAAGAATGGACTCAAATTATATTAAGTAGAATTCATAATGGGAAGTTTTAGATGGGAGATAATGTAGTTAACATTTCTACCAACCTTATTCATGAGGTTACTGGTCTTAGAAAACAAGGTAGTGTACCCATTGGTGAGAAATTAGTCAAGAGTAAAGTTGAACTCAATACTAAAGTAGTTTATAATGGAAAGGCAATGGTGATTAGCACCATCAGAAAATATGATGTGAGATTCTTGAGAAAAATCATTGTATATTCTATTGTGCAAGTTCTAGTAGTAATGAGTTGTTAGGAAGCTTTATCTATCCAGCCTACAAGATTTTTATTGAGAAAGAACAAGTGAATTTGAGTGAGATTTTGAGAGTACAACTCCTTGAGAATCTAGAGAAGATTAAGAGAACTAAGAATGGTGTATTCAAATTTTAGTCACTAATCAATCATATTTTCTTTCATGTACTTAAAAGATTTCTATTTCTATCAGTTATAGAGATTATGAGCAGTGAAAGATGTACTATGGATAAAATAATAGATGTATGCAGAAGGCATCCTACAAATAAAATCTTGGATAGTGGCAATTTGATTATGAGAACAATCCAAAATGAAATGAAACAAAGATTCAGAACTACAATAGCAATTGTTGATAGATTTAAGGATGACATATGTTTTATGGTAGATACTAACCAAACTTATGTTGAAGTAGTAGAATCAAGAGAAACATTTCTTGAACCCTTAGGTTATGAATTGAGTGATGATGTAGCTATTGGTTACATTGATCTATTGTTGAACTCTGGAAAGGACCAAGCTTCATATAGATTTGGAACATATGAAGAGTTAACTTAGTCATCTCACCAAGCATCTTTAGAAAAAGTATCTCATAAGAAGTTTGAGACTATGATGAAGAAAACATTGTTTGAGGCTAGTATGTTAGAAGAAGATTCACAGGTAGTTAGACATACTATCTCCAGAATAAAACAAACTAGTGAAGAAGGTGTGATGTATGTGACAACTCTATCAATTGGTCAAGCATCAGATGTATCCATTGCAATGACTTCTACAAAGTAGAGCATCCCATATGTTGTTGTATTAGCCAAGAAACCTAGTAAACCCAAAAGGAAGTCTAAAAGGCTAGTAGAAGTTGAGATTCATAAGTCAAAAAGAGTTAAGCAACTAGCTACTGGACCTAAGAAAAGGAAGAAAACATTATTGAAAATTATAGATTCCAGTGAGGAAGAAGAAGAGGAACAAGAAGTTAAACAACCTGAAAAGGTTATTGTTTCTAAGCAACCAGTAGGTAAAACAAGGCATACCTAGAAACCGGAGTTAGAAAAGATTAACATAGCTATTTCCAATGAAGGGAATGAATAATTTTTATGATTTGTACACTAATATTGGGAAAGAGCATATGGATATCTCTACTATGAGATATATGATTCTTAACAATATGAAACTTGAAGACATTGAAAGCATTGTGAATCAAAAATTCTATGACAGACTTATAGCAAAGAAGGCACTTGTTAGTGAAGAAGACACAAAAATTCAAAAATCCATGCTAAAAACTATGTATAAGATTGATGATGGAGAAGAAATTAGGAAATCGATGAAAAATCTAGTATCTTACTTACGAATTAAGATGAGGCCATTTTTGTTTATGGGAGGTGAGAAGAATGTCATAAGAAGTGAAACATCTACAACCATTGACAAGATGATGATTGAGCTAAATACAACACCTACCACTATTGAGAAAACTTTGGAAGTGTTAGTAAGTGGTGATATAATAAAAATTGATCAAACTAATAATACTATTAATATTGAAGACAATCCTTTTAATCAGCCTGAGTCCCATTTTGAAAACATTCAAGATCAGTTAAAACTAATTGAGGAGGAGAAAATGCAGTTAGAAGAGGAAAAGAAAAAGGTCGAAGAAGCTAAGTTAAAGTCTCTTGAGGAAGAGAAAAAGTTTGAAGAAGAAAAGAAAGAATAGGAAAGGAAAGAAAAAGAGGAGAAGGAAGAAAAAGAGAGAAAAACAAGGGAGAAAATAGAGAAGAAACAAAAGGAAGATGAGACTAAAGCATCTAGTTCATCCACTTCACTATCTCTTGTTGACCTTATAGGTGATGATGATGATCAATATAACTTGATCTCATCTTTAACCAAGTTGATTGAGAAGAACAAGAAAGTCAAGAGTCTACAAAGGACATTAATGGAGGTAACTAATAGATTGCATAGCACTCTAGTAGCCAAACACGCAAAAGTAGACCCTGAACAAAGAGCCAAAGCAATAATAAAATCTTTTGATCATGAATTTACATATTTGTTAACTATTGTAGAGTCTAAGGCTCAAATTTCTCACGATGTTAATCTTTTTAGCACTATTTTTAGAACATAAAGAATGATTTGTCAAGTCTTGATACCTATATAAAGGAACTCTGAAGATGTCAACAAGATGGCAAGGTATTGTACATAAAATGTACTTTATCTCATAGGTTGACTAAAGAGTTAGATGATAAGATGAAAGGGAAGTTGAGTGATCTAGAAGCTCTGACAAGTCGGCTACAACCCTCTAGTAGAGTTGATGATTTTGAAGGACAAGTTGTGGGTATTCACACTGACATTCGGAAACTACAATTTGAAAAAGAGAAAATTTTGAGAAGATTATCATATTTCAGAGAATCTATAGATCTGAAATTGTCAATCATTAAGAGACAATTGGAGGAATATGTTAAGCAAAGGAAACTTATTCCAATTTCATATATTCTAACCTTAATGTATTTGAGATTGCATCATATGCCTTATGTGCAATTCTCACTACTACTGAAGTAGTCAAGGACACATGGGTGAAATTTATGGATAGACTAAAGGAAAATTTTGATGATTGTATGAAGATGATATCAGCTTGAGGCAGTGAGATAGAAATTTTGACAGTTTTTGATAGCAGTTAGATAGAACTTTTTGAGAGTGTTTGGACATTCCGACCTTTATCATTGATGTGAAAAGGGGAAAATTTGTATGAGAAAATTTTAGGTAAATTATTTATTTTGTAGTCATATCAAAAGGGAGAGCATTTGTAATAAATAAAGATGATGCATTTGTAATAGATGGTAAGTGTAGTAATGTTGTAAATTTTTTGTAAAGTCTTTAATACTTACCCAATTTTCCTTCTTTGTTGCCATCAATGCCAAAGGGGTAGATTGTTGACAATTGGCTATATGTAGATATGTAAATGTTTTAACTAATGTAAACACATGATGTACATGCTTGTAGAAAACCTCAAAAATAAAGATACTTAGCCTTTTGGTACTCAAAAAATTGTCTAAGTATGGAAATGGTTTACAATAGTGTATTATTTTATATGCAACTGGTTTATATGATGTTATTCTTGAGAAAGAAGATATATGGGAATAGTATATAGGTTGATGATTATGTGTATAACCTCAAACATCAATACAGATAGTACAAAAAAGAGATAATTAAGATTTACAAAATGATGGAATAAATGGTAAAGGAATGATTTTGTTTACAAAATAATTACTTGATCAATTAATGACAACATCCTAGATGTTTACTTTAAGTTGGGAAAGTTTATTTTGGTTTTAGTCAACCTAGCAACAATTTCTGAAAAGGCATGGTATTTATGTAAAGACATCTTGTAAGATTATTTGCTAGAGAAGTAACATGCAAAAGTTGTGAATGTGAAGTTTTGTATCATATGTAAAAGTAAGTTTTTGATAACCCAATCTTGTGATCCAAGATCAAGCCAAGGTTAGAGATTAGCTAAAAGAAGGTACACCATATATCCTTCCATATTCAAGGAACTTAAATTACTTGTTTGGGCAGTGTACTCTTCTTGTAATTGAAAGTTCATGTTTGGGTAGTGAGTTCTTCTTGCACACATTGTACAATTCCTAACATGGTTGGAATCTCCTAGCAAGGATTCAAAGTCTCCTAATAGGGAATCATATGTACTAAATGAGTTTGTAGACTCCTAACAGGGTCCATCCTCTAACAAGGAATATTTATATTAGTACATCATCTTATGGGTATCATCACCACTAGGGCTTTCCCTTGGCCAAGGTTTCCCTAGTTAACCAAATATGGTGTTATGAGTTCTCTCTATGCATGGTTACTTTTACTATTCAACATTACTTATTTACTTTCTTATGCATGGTTCAAAGTAATAAATAATATCTAGTTGGCAAAAAAGTTTTGTAGAATATTGATTCACCCCCCCCTCGCCACCCCCCCCCCCCCCCCTCTTTAGTATTCCCTATTTCTAACAAAACCTTTAGCTCAAGAAGGCTCAAGATCTAGGGTTGTTTCCTCCTGTCACTAGTGTAGAACCTTCTTTTGTTCCCTTCCCCAGTGTTCCTACCTATACTCCTTCTTTGGTGACTATGGTGGTTCCCTCTATTCTTATGAGTGTTCCTTCTGTGTCTCTTCCTATATCACAACCTTTTTATCATAATGTTCCTTTTACTTATTCTAATCCTTTTCCAACTGTAGTTCCTAGTGTTTCTCTAGTTGTGTCTTCTATTCCTATAGCTTCATACACTTTTCCTAGTGTTTCTAATGTTGCTAGTTCTCCTATTTCTTCTAATGATTCAATAATTACCAATTTGGCTCAAACTATGTCATCTTTACAATAATAACTGGCTACCTTAACTCAAAACAAGTTTAGTATTGTTGAAAATTGGCTAATAGTGATATGTAATTATTATCATTTATGGCAACACATGATGTATATGTTCACAAGAAACCTCAAACATAAAGATACTTAGTGTTTGGTAATAAGAAAATTGTCTAACTATAAAATTTAGTTTACAACAGTGTATTACTTTTTTTATAACTTGTTGCTAATGTCATATTATGACACCAAAGTTACAAGTGAAATAGGAAAAAGGAATTAAGGAAATAATTTTTTCATTTATGAAATAATTACTTGTCCAATTTGGGCTGACATTCTAGATGTTTACTCTAACTTGGAAAAGTGGTTTGTGGTCTTAGCCGACCTAGCAGCAATTTGTGTAAAGGCATGTTATTTATGTAAAGGAAATTTTGCAATAAGAAGTGAGCAAGAGTGAAATTGTGATGTAAGTTGTGCAAATATTGTGATGTACAAACTTACTGTAAAAGTGATATATGTGAAGTTTTATATGAGCTATTTGGTGATTTGAGATTGAGATGAAGATCAAAGATTAGTCAAGAAAGAAAGATAACAATAAATTATTTGTTTGAGTAGTGAGCTCTTCTTGTAATTGAAATTTCATGTTTGGGTAGTTGGCTCTTCTTGCATACATTATACCATAACTCCTAACAAGGTTGGAGTCTCCTAACAAGGATTCAAAGTCTCCTAATAGGGACTCCTTATGCTAAATTTTCTCATTGACTCCTAATAGGGTCCATCCTCTAACAAGGAACTTATATATCAATATATTATGTAGTGGGTATCATCCCCATTGGGGTTTTCCCTTGGCTAGGGTTTCCCTAGTTAACAAAGTGAGTTGTTATGAATTATCTTTGTGCATTTCTACTTTTACTATTCAACATTACTTATTGCTTTGTTATGCATGGTTTAAATTAAGTAATAATATCCAATTGGTGACTAAATTTTGTAGATTACTGATTCACCCCCCCTAGTATTCCCTATTTCTAACAATTGGTATCAAAGCACAATTACTTTGAAGAGGCTTAACAGATTAAGTAAGATCCATATGGATATGGAACAGTTGATGAAGAACCTTGAAGAAGCTCTTGAAAAAATTGATCTCCTTACTAAAGAAAGAGATAAGTTGAACGATAGATATGAAGAGTCCAAAGTATACATTGGTCAATCGAAGGAAAAGATTGAACATCTCAAATCCAAGCATGAATCTACTAAATCTGGAACTAGTGATGATGACTACTCAAAGTTGAAAATAGAGTACAAGCTATTGAAGCATGAATTGAAGATTAAAAATCTAAAGTTCACTTTGAGAAATGATCCTAGCAAAGTTGAATCTAATTTGAAGATTGAAAATGTAGATCTAAGAGAAATTTTGGCAAACAAAACATCTGAGTTTGAAACATTGAAAGAAGATCATGAAGAACTCCATCAGCACAATACTATTATGAAAGGTGAATTAACATAGTACAAGTAGTAGTTTGAGAAGCTTTATTCTAGCATAGAAAAGGTTGATTATTCAACGTTAATACAAAGACCATATTGATATATCTACTTTGAGATATATTATGGAAAATAAAATGAAACTAAAGGATCTTGAGAGAATTATTAACCAGAAAGTCTATGAGAGACTCATTCAGAAGAAGGCTCCTACAAGGGAAGAAGACCTAGAACTTCAAAAGTCTATGCTCAAAACTATTTGCAAGATTGATGACGAAGAAGAAATTAAAAGACTATTTAATAACCTCGCATCGTATTTAAGGAATAAATTAAGACCATTTCTATTTATGATTGGTGAAAAGGATAAGCTAAGAAGTGATACTATAGCAAAAATCAATTAAAATGTTGACAAAGTCAAAGGTAGCATCTCCTCTAGCTCCTAGAACCTCGAAAGTGTCAGTAAGCATTGACACTATGCACATTGATCAAACCAATGTTACCATTAACATTGATGATACCAATCTATTTGGTGGTTTTGAACCAGATGAACTAGACACCAAGGATATTAAGGATAAGTTGAGACAGATTGAGGAAGAGAAAATGCTACTTGAAGAAGAAAAGAAGAAAATAGAGGAAGCCAAGCAGAAAATGCTTGAGGAAGATAAGAAAAGAAAGGAAGAAGAAAAGAGAAGAATTGTAGAAGAGATGAAAAAGAAAACTAAGGAAGATGAAAAGAAGAGATTGAAAGAGAAGAAAGAAAGCAAGGAAAAGGAAAAGAAAGAAGAAGAATAGAGAAGAACAAAAGAAGCAATGAAGAAATAGAGGGAAGATGATACTAAACCATCTAGTTCATCCACTCTGTCTCTCTTGCCAATTTAGCTACTGATGATGATGATTAAATAGATCTGATCTCATCCTTATCTAAACTTATAGAAAAATATAGAATAGTGAAAAGCTTACAAAAAACATTAATGGAAGTGAAAGATAGACTGCATAGTACATTGGCAGTACAACACACAAAATCAAATCCTAAATAGAGGGCGCACGCAGTGCTAAAATCATTTGAAGAAGAGTTTACAAATTTGTCGAATGTTGCAGAGAAAAAGGAACAAATTTCCCATGATGCTAACTTGTTTAGCACCATCTGTCAAAATATCAAGAATGATTTGGTTAATCTTGATACTTTCATAAAAGAACTTCAGAAATGCCAATAGGAAGAGAAAACTTTTTAAATTAAATGTACCTTGTCATACAAGCTAACTAAAGAAATTGACAATTAGATAGAGATAAATATGAGTGAGCTAGAGGCTTTATCCAGCCAGATCCAACATCCATCTTGCAAAGTAGATGATTTTGAAGGACAAGTGGCTGGTATCCATAGTGACATTAGGAAACTAAAACTTTGGAAGGAAAATATTTTGAAGAGGATATCTGATTTCAAAGAATCTATTGCTCTAAAATTATCTTTTGTTGAGAATCAATTAGAGGAATGTGTCAAGGCCAAGGACACATATTCCAACTTTTTGTATTACGATATTAATGTAGTTGAGATTGCATCATATGCTTTATGTGCAATTCTCACTTGAGATGAGTCTACCAAGGAAACATGGACGAAAGGTATGGATATTTTAAAGGAAAATTTTGATGATTGCACGAAGATCATATTAGCATAAGAAAGGATAGTATTTTTGGATAGTTTTTGCACAGAATCTTGACATTTTGACCTTTTTCATTGATGTCAAAGGGGGAGTAATAGTTGCAAAAAGTTGGAAAGTAGTAGTAGTTGCAGAAGAAAATATTGTAATGTATATTATAAGGGGGTGCATATGTAAAGTTGAATGAGTTGTAATAGATGTAATGTTTATATGTTAAGTTTTTGTCACTTAGCCAATTTTCCCTATTTTGTTTCCATTAATGCCAAAGGGGGAGATTGTTGAAAATTGGCTAATAGTGATATGTATTTTTGTCATTTATGGCAACACATGATGTACATGTTAATAGTAAACCTCAGAAATAAAGATACTTAGTGTTTGGTAATTAGAAAATTGTCTAAGCATAGAATTTCATTTACAATAGTGTATTGTTTTTTTTATAACTTGTTGTTGATGTCATATTATGACTAGAGAAGTTATATGGAGATAGTATACATGTTGGTGATAACATGTATAACCTCAAAAGTCAATACAAAGTGTACAAAATAGAGATAATCATGTTTGAAGTGAAATAGGACAGCGAAATTAAAGGAAAGGATTGTTTTGTTTACAAAATAATTACTTGTCCAATTAGGGTTGACATCCTAGATGTTTACTCTAACTTGGAAAAGTATTTTTTGGTCTTAGCCAACCCAGTAGCAATTTTTAAAGGCATGGTATTTATGAAAAGGACATTTTGTGATAAGAAGTGAGCAAGAGTGGAATTTTGATGTAGGTTGTGCAAATATTGTGACGTGTGAACTTAATATGAAAGTGATATATGTGAATTTTTATATGAGCTATTTGGTGATTTGAGATTGAGTTGAAGATAAGATCAATCAAGAAAGAAAGATAACAATAAATTACTTGTTTGAGTAGTGAGCTCTTCTTGTAATTGAAATTGCATCTTTAGGCAGTGGGCTCTTTTTCCATAAATTATACCACAACTCCTAACAGGGTTGGAATCTCCTAATAGGGATACAAAGTCTCCTAATACGGACTCCCTATACTAAATTTTCTCATTGACTCCTAACAGGGTCAATCCTCTAACAAGGAACTTATATATCAGTATATTATTTGTTAGATATCATCCCCACTAGGATTTTCCCCTGGCCAGGATTTCCCTAATTAACAAAATATGGTGTTATGAGTTATCTTTGTACATTTTTATTCTTATTAGTCAACATTACTTTATTACTTTGTTATGCATGGTTTAAAGTAAGTAATAATATCTAGTTGTCACTAAAGTTTGTAGATTATTGATTCACCCCCCCTAGTAATCCCTATTTCTAACAAGTATTCCTACTTGTGAAATGGGAAGTCCTTTGTCTCAAGATATCATTCATACTCCCATTCCTTAGCAAGTCAGTATGCCTCATCTTGAGAATTACAATAGTAAGGGAGCCCTGTTCATCATGTTAAAACATTTCAAATCCTTTGTAGTGATTATGCTCATGACAATAGGATTTTAGCCAAGTTACTTTTCATGACAAAGCCTTACAATTGTTTTGTTCCTTCCCTCCTTATTCTATTAATTCATTTCCACAAATTGCCAATGATTTTATTCAATAATTTCAAAATAACACTAGCCTACAAGTGTCGTTGACTAATTTGATGCATTATAAACAAAGTTATAAGTAAAAATTGACTGGATTTATTAGTAGTTTAGGCATTTACATGCTCATATTTCCTATCCTGTTCCTTATATTGATATTCAAAGTATGTATATTTCAAATTTGAAAAAGGATATTAGAGATAATATTATGCTTACTTAATTTACCTATTTTCAACAAATTTGTCCAGTGCTTCATCATTATCAATTACAAGTGAGTTAATTTGAGGGCACCACTCCAATGGCTTCTATTCCTATTGATAAAAGTGTTGTTGCTCGTAATCCAAATAAAGTTAAAAAATTCAACAACTATGTCAAGATAAACAAACAACCAAATGTAGTTGTTGATCATGTTGTTGCATCTCATAATGCCACTTGTGCATCACTTGCTTTTTGATTAAATCATATGTTTACTCCTCTTTCTAAATCTTTACATTCTATTATGAATAGGTTGTTAACTACTAATATGATTACTTTACCTCCTATTCGACCTCTTTTACCTACTATGATGGCATCTAAATCTTTTGATCCTGAAGCTTTTTGTCAATATCATTGTCAAAATGGCCATGATATTGATAAATATTATTCTATAAAATAAAAGATTCAAGAATTAATTGATTCTAATGCTTTATCTAATGATAATTTTGATGGTAGTGGGAATAAATAAGTTTCTCCTCCTAGTCAAAATCTTCAAATCTATACAAATCCTTTACCTACACATGATACTAATACTATTGCTCAGCCATCTTCTATGGATATTGTGTGTGATTCAAAGATGGATGATTTTAATCATATTGTTAATCAAGTGGAGTATTGGTTTAATATGTATCTCCACCTCAACCTTAGCTTCAATCTCAAGGTTTGGCTCGACCTCAATTGAAACCTAAGCCTAAATTGAAGCCTTAAATAGTTAAACCTCAATAGAAAAAATGACCTCAAGACCTTTTGATTACCTCTAGTGATTCTGAGACTATTAAAGCTCTTGATGGTCCCTTTTATATTAATTCTAAGATTTCTCAGATACCCTCTCATGGTTGTCTTGTTGATAATACTCCTCAACCAATGTTATTACAGAGGAAAATATTTTTATGAAAGGATTACAATGTGATTTTCATGATACATCTAATGTGTAGATTCAAACTTGTAATGGTTGTCTTTATCCATCATTTGGTTCTATTGATTTAACGATTGAACTTTGTGGAAAAATTGTTAACATTACCTTTGTTGTTGTTCCTACTTCTGATCAGTTTCAAGTTAAGCTTGGTTTGCCATGGTTAAATGTGATGCATGTTGTTGCTTAACCTATTCATAAATTTCTTAAGTTTATTTATGATGATGAAGTAAAGATGGTTAATCATATTTTATATCATACTTCTAGGCATAAGGATTTTGCTACACTTGATTTCTTTTGGCCTTCATTACCTAATTCATGTCCTTCTGATCCTAATCATCTTTTCTATTCATATCAAGCCTATAAGAATTTTAAGATTCTCAAGTTATGTTTACCTCCTATGGATCTTAATCATGGTATTATGTCTACACCTTCCATAACTCCTTTATCTATGGCCTCTACAACTGTTAATCAACATCCTTTTTTTGCTTGTCAGTTTGTTGATAATCCAATTAATCCTCCTATATAGCCTATGAAGGATCTAGTAATTGTTCCTCCTAGTTTTCAACACATTTCAAGAAAGATGAAATATGATTGATTTTCTAATGAATGTCATAAGAAGTTTCATGCTCAAGCTAAAGCTTGTAACTCTATTATACAAAAATCTTTACCTTCTTTGGATACAACTATGCATGATGTGTTAGAAGAAGTTGTTGCTAATAATGATGTTAAGATGCATGATTCTGAAGATTCCTTTCATATCCTAGATCCTATTTTGATTAATCTAGATGAAGAATCTTAATGGTGTTGATGATATTAATGATGAATATGAAACTATTGACATTGACAATGATTTACCTAATATATTTTCCTCACAATTAACACTTACACCTAGTATTGAACATTGTGATTCTCCAGAGGATCCTTGTTTAGAACTGGCTATTATTCCTACTATGTTGGATATAGTCCCTCTTGTGAGTTATCCACCTTCTCTAAATGATATACAATGAAATGGGGAGAATAGTCAGCATGCTTGATTGGCTAGTCCTTCATGGTAGCCTTTTGTATATTTTTTTGTTGTATTGTGCTTCTCCCATGATGATTTTTCTAAATGTTGTTAGATTCTTTTATACAATCTTTATTTCTTTTTTAATGCAAGGTGATAAAATAATTGCACCTATTTTATTATTCATCTATATGTATCTATATTCCTCTATATGTATCGCTATTGTCCGTACATGTTTCCTTGTGTAATATGCTTGTACCTGTGACTTGGTAGCACTAATTCTTTTTGTTCTCTAGGTCATGGTTTGAAAAGATTATTCTTCATGTCTCTTATGTGATCTTTCTTCCTTTGTGATTGTAGTTCTACTTTCTTTGGGGAATGATGTCAATTCATTTGTAATAATATTATATATATATATATATATATATATATATATATATATATATATATATATATATATATATCCCTTCTATGTTCTCTATATGTTTATGTGGTATTTCCCTTGATTTATCTTCATCTAGGGGCATTTCATAGTGGAAACATAATTAGTGGAGTTGTTTATGTTTCTATTCAATCCATTTCTCCTGTTAAAGTGTTAGTAGTGACTTTAATGTGGAGGCATATGCTTTACTCACTTATTGCACACATGCACTTTTCAAAAGCACATATTATTTTTCAAGATACCTTTTCTCACTTTTAGGATTAGTGATTAATCCTTGAAGTATGGATTTATATTTTAGGATCTCTTTATCCCTATAGTTTCAAAATATATTTTGATCCCTTAAGGTCAAAGGTGTCCTTAAGATGGGATCTCTTTTTCTTTTTGGTTTACTCTTCTAGAATAGAATAGAATATTCTTAAGAGTGAATCCTTGATGGGTTGACTAGTGAGTAGCCACATTCACTAAGCAATTCAATTCCATCTTTCCACTTGCACAATTTCCTTGTGTGGTTCACAATGAGACATAAGTTTTCATTTGGTGAGATAATCACACTGTTTCTTTCTCTTTTTCTAGAGATGTCTCTCTTATTGTAATCTTAGAGTTGACATAGGCTTGAGTCTCTGGGGGCTTGAGGATCACTTTTTCCCTTTGATTTTAATAAGATTATCTTTTCATTACGATATACTTTACCAAGAGTTTTCATCAAGTCCATACTCTTGCTAAAGTAGGGGCTTAATGTATCATCTTAAAATGGAAGGACTTCCATTTTAAGAGCATTTAGCCCTTTCAGTAAGTGGTATGGGATCATGTCAAGTGCCTTGAATAGGTCTTTACATGGATCTGGTTGTTTTTCCCTATTCTCTCTCTCTCTCTCTCTCTCTCTCTCTCTATTTACAATCTATTTTTGACAATTTTCTCTATGAAACTGGGGACTTTGACTTTTCGGGTCAAGGACAACCTAAAGGGTCAAGGTCAACCTCAACCCCAACCAAGGTCATGAATGACCTTGATCCTGACCTAGGGTAGGGTCAACATCATCCTCGACCCTAGGTACAATTGGGATTTAATGTTCCCATGTTGGCCTTCTCTAGAATTTTGTGCCCTAGATCTCTATATAAGGAAGCCTTCTTCCCTTAGCTTGACATACACTATCCACCTACTATGAAGTTTTTTGCCCTACTTTTCATCCTCTAAGTGATTAGCAAATGTGAATATTTGTGTTGTATTGAGATGAGTGAGTTTTTAGTTGTGGTTGAGTCTAGGTCTAATCCCTCTTAGGTTGAATGATTCTTCATTGGATTTCTCCTTTTCCCCATCTCCCCATTTCATAGTTGGGTGGTTCTTCATTTTGTCAAAGTGGCCTTACAAGTAGGTTAGTACCTGGTTCAATGGAGATTCATGTTACTCATGCAGTGATCTAATGCAAGGACCTCCCTTTAATACCATAAACCCATAGCAGAAACATAGAAACAACAAAAAATGCAAGAACAAAATATGGACTCCTTATTTGCACTATAAATGCAGAATTAAAAAATTCATAAGTACAACATGCTAACCCACATGTACACCTTTAGTACAATAATTTGCAAGATAAGTTGCGAACTATCACCTAGAGCTATCCTAGACAATGTTCAGGCCTTTCTTAAAGAGGCAATTTTATGCTACCTAGGAAGGTTCTAGAAGCTCAAACCTAATACCTAGGGTCGATAGACCCTAACAATACACATAGAGTCAGCTAAATACATCTTTGAAAATTTATTTTATAAATTTTTGTAGCCCAACTTCTAAAGGCCATAACTCATGAACCATTGCTCTAATTGGCTATTATAAACACTTTTCAGAAATAGTAGCTCCTAATCTACAAGCTTAGAATTGTGCTAGTGCCCTTCTATCAAGTTTTGGGACCTCATTCGGGTACTCTAAGGCCTCCAATAGTGGGCTTGAAGAATTTTCTACAAATTTTTCTACCAAAAATTTGCAAAAACTTCTCTAATACTTAAGCTAGAGCAATGAGATTTTCATGGTAGGCTTATATCTCTAAAATGAACCATCCTATAGAAAATGAGAATATTTTGAGCTCATATGAAAATAGAAAATACTGAAAATAAAATATTTTTGGGTGATGCAAGATTTACCTTACACCTAGGATGCTCCTGCATCATGATCAATTACAAGTTACATTCACTTTCAGCTTATTACTTTTTCAAAATAACTAGAAGCTTGCAAAAATTTGGAAATTGTATTCTCCTCAACAGGTTTTCAACCCATGAAGATGATTTCCCACAAAAGGCACCAAACGACACACATGGATCAAAGACATGAAAATAGAAGGATATCTTGTGGTGAATCGACACTCACTTTGTGATTGTGACTTCAGAAAATGTTAAGATTCATCATGGCTCTAATTATCATCTCTGACAGAAAACTCAGAATGAAGTTCTCTTCGGCAGGTTTTCAACCTATGAAGTTGGTTTTCCAAAAACGTAGTTTAGAGTGAAAAGAAATGATAAGTGGGCCCCTGCAAAATTTTTGCATCTCACCCATTTCTAAACCCAAAAAGTAAAAATGGTCTAAAAGGTCAATTAAAAAAGAAGCATTGGCACAAAAACAAAAATTGTCTACTCCTTAGTGGGTTTTCAAACCATGAAGACTATTTCCCAAATTTTAAAGAAAATCAAGCTGGTAATTAGATTGGATCTGCAATTTGTGCATAAAATGTCTCAACATAATAATAGAAAGAATCTAACCATTACGAGAAAAGAGTTAATGATCAAAGTTCAACCTAGGCGATATTTTCCCACAGGGTACTTTATTGGTAACTTCCTGAAACTTAAAGGAAAATGGGAAAGTAAGTTATGAGGAGATAAAAAGTTAGCATTGAGCCAATGGAATAATGAAAAGACCCCTATATATCCATTAAACCCTTGCATTTACTATTTCAATGGGTCTCTCCTTCAATCCATTTGTGTGGTGCAAATTCTAAAGATCAATGGATGGATCACGGCTCCTATATATATGGGAACATAAATAGTTGAATAATTACTACTTTTTCTTTGAACTATTAATCTATTAATGTGCATAACTTTTTCAAAAGGCCAATATCTATTGCATTATCCATTCCTTTCACTTTCTTAATTAAAATCTCATTATCAACACAATGGCAACTAGATTTGCGAGTTTTGATGGGTTGCACGGAATCAAATCCCAATTGTAGAATTTCACAGATACCTCTTGTTGTTTATGCAACATGAAGGATTTTCAAAAGAGATTAAAGTCTAAGTAGATTCATCCCATCACTAAGAAGCTCTGAGGACATGGGTTGGTCAAGGTAGCTAGTTTTCTTGTTGCAGTTTATGCCCTGGAGTTGATCTATGAATGTATACACCATTACAACCCAGAGACAAGGCAGATTGTACTACCGGATAACACAGTGTTGATTTCCATTGACAAGCAACTGTGGTGAATTTCCTGTGAGTACTAGAATGAGAGGAATCCTCATACTTGACCTTTGGAGGAGCCATTTTTGAGTTATCTGTAAAGAAGATGATCTGGAGGAAAGAAATCATGCATACATGGTTCCAAAAACCATAGAGTGCCAAGAGTAAAGTTCCTAAGACCTTGTTTGGAACCAACCTCAAACTAGAGATTATTGATATCTTGGTCCTTCTATATAGATTTAAAGGTGAGGTAGAAGCTTTGAATTTTGTTGAGCAATATTTCTATTTAGTACAAGTCATCTACTCTTATACCCATTATATTGATTGGGCTCATGAGATAAGTGAATTTTTTTCCAATGCTCTCTGTGGCACAAAGTTTTACAATACATTATAAATTTCCTCTTTCCTCATCTATATGTTGGCCTCATTACAACTATGGCCAAGCCTCCCAAGAGTGGAAAATTTTCTTGATGATATGAAATCTATGAGTTTTATCCATGCTTACAATTAGAAAATAGCTATGCAGAATATGTAAAACTGAATGATGCATTCACTATGAGGATTTGCAAGAAGCTATAGGGATGACTAGAAAGGATATTCAATCCTAAATCCATGGTAGCCATCAGCCAATTTGAGAGTTATTTCATCCAATTCTCATCCTTTTCTTATTTGCATCTTGTAGCTTTCAATGGTTTCCCCTTGAAGCTACCAAGAGATCCCAATGATATGATAATGTTGATCAAGATCGTGCAACAAGCTACTCAAGTGAACATGTTGAGTGGGAGTCTAATGAAGAAAGGGTATGAGTTTCCCATGAAGGTGGGAGCTTTCAGCTATGAAACTCATTTGGATGCCAAAAACATGTTGAGGGTGTTTGAAATGAAGTATAAATTGGAGATGTACAAAGTTTTGAGGCCCATATTCAATTTGAATGGGTACATAAGGGATTTTTTTCAAATTGGATGTGTAATCAAGCACATTAACACCACTAAAGACTATTGGGCCAATTGCAAGGATGAATTTGAGAGCTGTGATCATGACTTCACTAGACTGATAGTCAATGAAGTAAAAATGTACAAAGCCAATATTGATGTGGAAGAAGTAGACGATGATGGCCAAAACATGTACAACAATACTTACCTAACCAAGATAAGAGGCACTCCAATAAGCTCGAAGCCTTATGAAGATTTTGAGGAAGAGCTAGATATAATAATCACTCAAATCTATAAAAGGACTAGAAAATGGGTCAAGTGGACCATAGCTAGAAGGAGTCAACGAAAAAGTACATTCACTTAGGCCTCTCCAAAGGTCACAATAGCTTCTTCCTACCAAGGTGGCATATTAGGTGCAACCTTAGCCATTACCCAAGGTCTAGCTCAACCATCATATGGAAGTGATCAACTTCCCGAAAAAGGTATTGCCCTACCTAAAACTTGTTAGGATAGCTCCCGTCTAGTGATTGAAACTAAAGAAGAGTCTAAGAAGATGAAGCCAGAGGAATTAAAGGATAGTATAGTCACACTTTCCCTCTTGCCTCATAGAAGTCTAGTCCCATCTATAAATATTGCATTTCTCCTTCCAAGTAGTTCCCAAGTGTAGGTAGTGGATCTAGGAGATGGGGGAAGTAGTGAGAGTGAGTCAACTAAATCTGATGAGGTAACAAAGAAAACTTTAGAAGTAGAGAAGGGCCCAGATTCTTCAAAGCTCATCTCAAAGGCCCCAAAGAATCCTTTCTCTTTGGCCTCAAAAAAACTCACTCCAATCAAGAGAAAGATGTTTAGTATAGATTATGTTGGGACTGCTTCTAAGGTGATCAACATAGATTCATGGCTAGAGGACACTTTGCACAAAAAAGGATAGAGGAGAGATGAAGGAGCTCCTAACAAAGATACCTTGTCTATGGCTATCTACTCTAGATCAAAATTGAGAAAAGTAAAAAAATAGAAGACCTTGTCCTTTCTTAGACAAGATCTAGAAATAGGGCACCCGACGATGGAAATTTCAAAGCCCACTAAAGAGGGAAGAATAAAATATATGTCTGCAAATGATTTCGTTCTACATTTTGTAGATCTTGGGGAAGTCAAACATGACACCAAGGTTGGCTTATGGAAGTAAAAAAATGAGGTGATAGAAGGACAACTTGAAAGACTTATATTATCAAAAGTTAGAATGAAAGTGGAAATCCATGAACTCCATAGCTTCATCAAATAGTAGGTTACCCCATTGGTGAGCATCTCTAGAATGTTAGTCACTACTGATCCTACTACTACTGATATCCAAGCACTCATCTCTCATCTCCGAGAAGATAAGAACTTGGGGAAAATAGGTAGAGAGTGGAGCAAGAAACTCAAGTTAAAAGGACTCACCATCATAGAGTAGATCGACAATGTGATACTAAGGCTCAAAACAAATAAGGACAACATTTCAACAAATACAACCAACCTAGCAGCAAAGAAAGGTAAGAGTGAATATTGTGTCTCTTTACTAAAGATGATTATCCATATGAAGGCTAAGGAGGTTGTGGAAGAAAATATATTTCCTAAAGGAGATGAGCCTTTATTTGAGTGGCTTCAGAGCATGCAATTCAAGTACGAGATGATCATGACACCAGATGAAGGACTTAAGGAAATAGAAGCTAAAATGAAAAAGGATCAAGATAGAGACTATGAGCTCCTAGGAGGTCTACATATGGACTTAAAAACTAGTGGAAAAGGGAAGGGAATCATTTGACTAGCCATCATGCAAATGAACTTTTCCAATTACATAGATAGTTTGATGGGGATATCTTCTAGTCACTAGAACAAAGTTTTCAAGCTCCAAAAACTTGGTGGGTGTGTACACGTGGCCATGCAGGAAATACAAGATCGATTAAATGTTGTCAAAGATTTAGCCAAAGAGCATTCTAAATGGCTCTTAAGATACAATAATGTACATGTTCATAGGCACGAGGAACTAATTCCAATCATTGTTGCCGCCAAGGTCTATAGGACAAAATTAGAAAAGGGAAAGAATGTGAAATGATTCATATTCTACCCCTTTTGTATTTTGATGTAAGATGTGTGAATTCATAGCCTTAACCAATCTTAAAGTACCAACTCTTGCCTAAGTTAGTTCATATTTAGGCCTAGCTTGTTTTACCTCTCCTATTCTCAGGTTAAGAACACACCCCAGCTTAGATTTAGAAGCAAACATAATTCATTGCAAATCACAATGCAAAAGGGAGTTGTACCTAAGAATTTAGAGGAAATTTAGTCATCTCAAAACAACTTTCCAATAGTTGTAACAAGATGTTGTTCACACATTTGGGAATTTAAGAGTTAAATCAAAAGAGCAATCTGTTTACCAGCAAATTTTATGCACACAAGAGAGATATCGAATGAATAATTATTCTATGAATTGAAGATCTGTTATCTATCAAGAATTCAAGGAGGTCCATTGTTAGCCATTGAAGGATTCAATCTCTATAGAGCCCTCTTGTTGAAGATTTCTCCATCCACATTCATCCAAGCCTTTGTCTATGCAAAGATCCATTCAAGATTCCATTGATTTGAGACATCCTACATTCATTTAGAGCATTTGTACTTTTGGATTTAAGGATTTGAATCCTCCACAAGGATTTCAATATAAGCAAGGTGAATAGTTCCATTTGCACTATTTATTTATATTGCAATTTTAGGTATATTTCAAGGTTGATTCCAAACTAGGATTTGACCAAGGTAAACCCCCCATCCTTAAAATAAAACCTTTTTCTTGCAGATACAGGTATAGGGAAATGAACTAAAGTGAAAATTTGGATATCCTTTTTGCCAAACTTGTGACATCTATGACTATAAATTTTGTTGGAATAGTGCAGGTTAAGTTTGACATTTCAGGGTATAATTGTGCCCTAGGGTAAGATTTTTCCCCTCTATCTAGGTCAAGTTCAACCTACATTCAAAAGGACAAAAATTTTCTAGGTTTTTTATGTTTTGACATTTACAATCTAAAACAGGTTGTAGAATTCTCAAAAACTATACATAGACATCAGAAATCAACATTTTCCAAATTTTCCCTATTTTGAGGTAAGTATTTGTCTTCTATTCATTTAAAATTTCAAGTACATAGTTTTTCATACCAAAGATTATAGGATCTCCTCCTTTCTCTCTATTCTCCATTAGTTGATCCATTTGTACATTGATCACTTTCTTGTGGTTAATCAATTTGGATCATTCCTTTTGGAAGTTCGGGTTGAGGATAGGTCCTATTTTCTTCCTATTCAATTACATCATATGATAGGTGATAAAGAAAATTTTGTTGAATTCAAAAGCTATGATGGTGGAGTAGTTAGAGTTGGAAATAATGCTTCATGTCCTATTAAGGTAAAATTATCTATTACACTTGATGGTAAAACTAACACAAAGGATGCACATTGGTTTGATGGATTGAAATATTATCTTTTGAGTGTTGGATAACTCATAGACAAGGGATGAATTTTTTAATTCATTGGGAAGACATGTATTATCAAAGACAAAAATGGTAAACTGGTTGGAGAAGGTATATGAACTAGAGGTAAGGTATTTCAATTGAATGTTACAAAGATGACATGCTTGGTTCGTAAGATTTATTTTGACAGTTGGTTATTACACAATATATTTTTTCATATAAAATTTGATAACATTGTGAATATCAATAACAGTAATGCACTATGAGAAATACCAAATATTATAAAATCATCTAACATAGTTTTCAAGGAACATGTTATTGATGAATAGAAGAAGAATTTATTTCCAAGAAAGTTATTCACTACATTAGTGAAATTGGAGATATTTTATACAGATATGTGTCATCCTACAAGAACTAAATCATTCTATGGTGAAAGATATTTCATTTTTTTCATTTATGAATTTATAAGTATAGTGTGGGTAGCATTTCTTAAAGAGAATTCTAAGCCAATTGAAAAGTTTAAGATTTTTAAAGCTAAAGTTGAGAATGAATTGGAATTGAGAATAAAATTGTTAAGATTAGACAGAGGAGGATAATTTAC
Source organism: Cupressus sempervirens (assembly GCA_028749045.1). Taxonomy (NCBI): domain Eukaryota; kingdom Viridiplantae; phylum Streptophyta; class Pinopsida; order Cupressales; family Cupressaceae; genus Cupressus; species Cupressus sempervirens. The sequence continues at coordinate 333,717,630 of CM053787.1, forward strand.
AATAAATTAATTTAACATATTTTGTGAGGATAAAGGAATCAAGAGACAACTGTCATCTCCTAAGAGATCATAATAGAATGAGATATAAAAAATGAAGATACGAGTAAGTAAATGATGCAACTAGATAAATTATTCTTGAACTAAATGTGGCACATATATATTGGATAGAAGAATTTACTACAATAGCATACACCATGAACAAAGTTTAGATTAGACAAGGCACTGGTAAGAGGTAGGACACCTTATGGACTTTGGTTTGGGCATTTACCTATTATGAAATATTTTAGAACATTTGAAAGCACATATTATAACAAGAGAGAAGATGATGTGGGAAAGTTTGATCCTAGAAGTGACAAAAGGTATTTATTTGGTTATTCATTGGGAAGAAAAGCATAGATATGTTATAATTAGAGATTAAGAAGAATAGTAGAAAGTGAAAATGGATGAGTTTATGAGAAATTTCAATAGAAGAAATAATACTTGATTAAGATTTTGATAATGAAGAATATACTAGTTATTTAGGCCTAACAATAAGAATGAAACACAAAATATATTCTATGAGATAGATAATGATTTACAAGTACATATTGAAGATCCTAGCAATGAACTTGAACAAGAGGCTAAAGAAAAGAAAAGGACGCCAAAATATAGAACACCTATATACATTGCAATAAATCACCCTATGGATCATATTATTGGAATAAAAAATAGAGTAATGATGAGGAACAAGATAAATGAAGAACTATGTTTGATTTCACAAGTTGAACCTAAAACAACATATAAGGCATGTGAAGATGAATATTGGTTTGAAGATTTTTTTCCCATTCTTGTAATGGTTTCACATCACATTTTCTACTTCAAAAATTAGGAACCCCTATACTTTTTCCACTAAATTTTCCAAAATCCTAACCTTTGGAATAGGGCCTCTCTTCAGAGGTCTCGATAGTTAGGATACCTAGAAAATAACAATGGTAGTTTAGTCATCTTTTTTCTAGGTTTTTTTACCAAGTTATTTTTTCTACATAGGTGTGAACTTGCACATGTGTTCATGTCCTTTATATCTACCAACACCTATGAACCTTTGTAGAGGGACTTATGCACCAGTGCAGGTGCATTGGTCCATTGACATTATTAGGAATCTAGTTGGCTCATTTGTATCCTATGGTCTTTGATTTGTGCATATTCATACCTCACAACCTCTACACATAACAAAAAATATCTAGAATTCAATTTAATCATAATATTAAATAGAATTTTATACATTTGTGGACAATCTTGTAAGTGAGATATATGCCTGCAAATCAACCAAATTTGGATAAACTTGTGGAGGAGTTATGTGTCTGAGCTCATAAATGTTGGGCTATCCGGTGAATGAGATTTATGCCCATGAACTCTATAGGAGTTGGACAATCTCATGGTTAAGATGTCTACCCATGAACTCCATATATAAGATTTGAATATAAATTGGCAATCTCAGCAAACAATATGTATGTCCATATCATTTTTTTGTTCAATTCATCTTCAGCCTTTTTATACATCTTCATGAAAGATGAAAGATTTCTTCGTCTACATCTTCATTAAAAGTTGAATGGACAATTCACAATTTAAAAGTCATACTAATTGATTAAAAACAATAATTAATTAAAATATATGACTTAATATAATATGTCAATTCAATTCTAATCACTCATCCCCTCTTATGAGGAAATGGGCCCCATTGCCTTATCACCTTCTACATGATATACATTAAATAATAATTCTACCATGTAGCTTGAAATATAAATATACCGAGATAAGTTCCTCTATGGAGATACCCTCTGAATTGTCACGATCACTTTAAGAAGAAATAATGGTAAATTCATCTTCCCTTAATATATTCTTTGACTTCCACAAATACATTCTAACCACGAGCATGTTGAGATGGATTTGATCAAATATATTGCACCAGAGTCCATAACATATCTGATCAACGCTGAAGAATAGACCCTTAAGATGTTTGTAATATAGTTTGGCACAGAAGATGTATTGTGAGAACAAACATAAACAAGGGAGATTTTAGAAGTTGAAGCATCATAGGATCATGAAGGTCTGCTATTGCTAAATGAACTAATTTATAGTTTTGCTGCACCAATATCTTGTGAGAAATATTATAAATTAAAATCATTCACAACCTAAACCTAAATATTTTCTCGGCACTCACAATTGCCAAGTGACATTTTTTCATGGTAAACACTAAGAATCTGAGTGGCAGGAGAGTTTATCGAGTGAGCTCGGTAAATGAAGAACAAACAACTCGATAGCCAAAGGATGCTGAGTGAGCTCGGTAGAAGAGAATCTCAATAGCCACAAGATATTGAGTGAGCTCGGTAAAAGAGAAACTCGGTAGAAGAAGGCATCGAGTGAACTCGATAGCCACTGTAGAGAATGCCTTCTACCAAAGACAATACCGAGTGCAGACTTATGATGTGAACTCCTTCACCATTAAAACAAGAGGGCCAAGCTATAACCTTTCAAACAAGTTTTTCAAAAATAATGAATAGAAGAGAAAGAACAATAGATTCAAGTATGCTTGCTTGCTTTCTATTCAACTTAGATTTAAACTATTACAAAATCTGGGAGCATTTGGCTTCAACTAGAAAAAACCTAAAATAACCCTAAAATGGAAAACTTCAAACTTCAATAAACTTTAAACTTGCAGCTCTAATGGCTGCATACAATGGTGCTTGGAGCAATCACTACTTCAACAGGACAAAGAAAAAAACTACAAACTTACAGAACGACAGGAAGAAGCATGTGCAACTACAAGCACGACAACAATTCCTTTTGTCTCTGCAACAACTGATTTGTTGATCAACTTTTTCTTTCTTTCTCTACTCTGCAACTTTTGAGCTCTTCAACTTCTTCTTCTCTCTATCTGGTCAAATGAATCTGAGAAATTCCTTTTGTCATTTTTTTCCCCCTCATTTTAGATTTCAAAATTTCACCTACTGCATTCATGTTTACTGTCTGTTCTGTAATCTGTTAGGGGTGGTAGGTGGGTGTTTGGTTCTAGGGAGAAATGATCAACTGCAATTAATATTCCAACACTCCCCCTTTATCTCGAGCCAAACAAACAAGGATCGCTGCTGATCCAAATCAACTACACCAAGACTCTTTCTTAGGTGTACAAAAGTTCCAATGCCTAATGGCTTGGTAAAAATGTCTGCTAGCTACTGCTCAGACGTACAAAATTCTATTTTGATAACCCCATTCTCCACCAACTCTCTGATGAAGTGATATCTGATTTCAATATGCTTGCTTCTACCATGGAAGACTGGATTCTTGGACAATGCAATTGATGAGATGTTGTCACAATAAATTGTGGTTCCATCCTCTTGCCTTTCATTCAAGTCTGTCAAGATCCTCCTTAGCCAAATTGCTTGACATGTTGCTGCATTTGTTGTTATATATTTAGCCTTGACTGTAGATTGAGAAACAATAGGTTGCTTCTTGGATGCCCATGAAATTGCACTCGATCCCATATCAAACATGTATTCGGAAGTGTTATTCCTATCATCTATACTTCTAGCCCAATCACTGTCAGTGTAACCAACCAACTTAAAATTATTATTTGCAGTATACAAAATTCAAAATCTCTTGGTACATTTCACATACCTTAGGATCCTCTTTCCTGCTTGCCAATGGGAATCCTTTGGTGTTTCCATAAATCTGAAAATCAAACTTACTACATGCATTATGTCAGGCTGAGTTGCAGTCAAATACATCAGACTTCCAACCATACTCTTGTATAGTGTTGGATCCACTCTCTTGCTAGAGTCTTCCTTGCTCAACTTTAGACCTATTGCTGTTGGTGTGGGGGCTGGCTTACTTCTTTGCATTTTGAATCTCTCCAAGATCTTCCCTGCATACTTTTCTTGAGAGATGAAGATGCCATCATGCATTTGTTTTACTTCTATGCTAGAAAGTACTTCAAGAGACCAAGGTCTATCATCTCAAATTCATTTTTCATGGCCTCTTTAAACTCACCAATTAGAGTCTTGTCATTTGTAGTAAAAATTAAGTCATCCACATATAAGACAACAATCAATACATTACCATCTACTACCTTGATGTAAAGAGTGGGCTCACCATTTCTTTTGCTAAAGCCATTGCTCATCAAATATGAGTCAATCCTACTGCACCATGCCCTTGGAGCTTGCTTGAGCCCATAAAGAGCTCTCTTCAATCTATATAATTTGTCCTCTTCACCTGCAACTTCATAACCAGGTGGCTGCTCCACATATACTTTTTCTTTCAATACACCATTTAGGAAGGCAGACTTCACATCCATTTGAAATACCTTCCACTTGTGCTGAGCTACAATTGCTATGACAACACACATAGTTTCCATTCTTGCAACTTGTGCATAGGTCTCATCATAATCTCTACCATACTATTGTTTGTAGTCCTTGACTACCAGCCTTGCCTTATGCCTATCAATCTTGCCTTCATTTGGTCTTGTAGACCTATTTCACTCCAATCACTTGCTTCTTGGGAGGCAAATTAGTTAGCTCCCATGTCTCATTCCTTTTTATAGCATCTATCTCCTCATCTATGGCCTTACACCATTTCTTCTCCTTAATAGCTTTTTCAAAATATATTGGATCACTATGAGAAAATAATGCAAAATTAACACTCATCATAATCTTCATACCTTTCATCTTGGTATATCTCCCTAAGACTCTTGGTCTCTCTTGATAACAGGGAGGAGAGTGTGGGATCAAAATCTTCACTGTTGCTGCTTGGCATTGGCACTCGATCATGCCTAGAGGAGCTCAGTAATGACTAAGGCTACTTGTGTTTTCTTCTATCTGCTCCTTCTTCATGTTGTTCATCAGCATCTTCTTCACTCATAAGTGACACTTTACGTGAAGTGCTCGGTGACTCATTAATTGAACCATACCAAGACTAATTTTCAAGAAATTCCACATCTCTTGAAAGAGTCATCGTGTTGTTCAATGGGTCATACAATTTGTATGCCTTTGATTCTGAGCTGTACCCTATGAAGATGCACTTCAAACCTTTTTCATCCAATTTTTCCTTTGCTCTTTAGGCACATGTGCATATGGAACACATCAAAACACCCTTAGGTGTTCAACTGTCCATCTTCCTCATGACCATGCTTCCATTGGAATTCTATCACAGACTGCCTTTGTAGAAGACCTATTAATTAGGTAAACTTCTATTGCCACAACCTCTCCCCAAAATTTAGTTGGGAGACCTTTCTCTTTCATCATGCTCCTTTCCATTTCAACAATGGTCCTATTCTTTCTTTCAGCCACTCCATTCTGTTGTAGTGTATAGCTGGCTGTGAGCTCTTTCTTTATGCCATGTTTCCTACAAAAAGATTACAAAAGAATTGGAGGTATACTCCCCTCCTCTGTCTAATCTTAGGACCTTGATATAGTGTCCAAATTCTCTTTTAGCCATGGCTTTAAATTCTACAAATTTATCAAATGCTTCAGATTTATTCTTTAAGAAATACACCCATGTCCTACAACTGAAATCATCAATGAATGTCATGAAATAAGTACTCCCCCCAATGGAAGTAACTTGCATAGGACTGACTAGGTCAGTATGCACTAACTCTAATGGATATCTAGCCCTCCTAGAATTTCTAGAATTAAAGGGAAGCCTATATTTCTTACCCAAAATACAAGCCTCACACTTGTCACATGAATTTTATATGCATGGAAAACCTTCTACCATTCTTTTATTTGACAACAAATTTAAACCAGCATAGCCAAGATGACCATATCTGAGGTGCCATAGCCATGAGGGGTCTTCTATCACACTCCTTAGAGTTGATTGTGTGGGAGGTGCAATACCAACTTGAGATGAGAAATATGTCTCTATCCTTAAGGGAAACATTCTGTTCTTTGTCATTTGAACTACTGCAGGTGAGTTCTTGCTCCCATCCTTTTCTTGAATGACACACATGTCATTCTCCATCAGCACTTTGTATCCACTTTGAATGAGTTGACCAATGCTCATCAAATTGTGCTTCATACCAGGGATGAAATACACATTTTGTATTTCCTTCTTCTCACCTTTCTTGGTGCAAACCATAATATATCCTTTGCCCACTATTGGTAGGGTTCCATTGTTACCCATTTTAATCTTAGATTTGAAACTCTTGTCAATGAATGAAAAAAATGTTTCATTACCACTCATGTGGTTGCTACATCCACTATCGAGGTACCAAACCTCAGGGCTTCCTTCTTCACCAACATTACACATGATGAAGGCAGTGGTATTGTTTCCACTTCCCATGTTCACATTAGCCACATTTGCTTGTCCTGACTGATCATTTTTCTTCTTCCAGCATTCACTTGCATAATGCCCATATTTATGACAGTAGTAGAATTCTATATTACTCATTTGAGTGGTAGTTTTTCTTACCTCCTCTTGAAGTATTTTGTGAGCTACTTGCTCCATCTTCTCTTCTTGAGCTTTCTACTACAACATTTCTTTGTCCTCCATTACCTCGGCCTCAGCCTCTGAAGTTTTTGCCTGAGCCATTTCTTCCTCTCCCCCTTCCTCTTTGATTTGACTGAGCCTTGAATGCTTGCTCTTGAGAAGAAGAAGATGTAGATCTATTGATCCTATGCTCATGGGTTTGAAGAGTACCCATCAACTCATCCATTGTCAAAATAGTGAGGTCGTTTGCCTCTTCTATGGTCATGACCAAATTGTCATATTTATGAGGTAAACTCATCAATATCTTTTCCACTATTCTTTACTCTTGATAGTCTTCTCCATTTGACTTTAGTTGATTAATCACATTGGAGGTCCTTGAACTAAAATCTGCAATTGATTCATTTTCCTTCATCTGAAGGTTCTCAAACTCCCTCCTTATATTTTGTAGCTTTACACTACAAACTTTATCAGTCCCCTTGAAGTTTGTCTCAAGGATATTCCATGCTTCCTTTGCATAATTTTCTGCTGCAATATTTGGAAAAACTATCTCTATTATTGCTACTTCAATCAAACTTAATGCCTTTGCATCTTTCCTCCTTGACTCTTTTCAAATGAGTCTTCTGTGCATTTGTGAGAGCAACATACTGAGTTGGGTCAGTCACATCATTGAATCCATTAACCATAAACTCCCACAAATCATTTGCAACCATAATGGTTTTCATTTTCTTTTCCCATGTATCATAATTTTGTCCATTGAAAGGTGGTGGCTGCTGCAATATTTTTCCTACATCTCCTGCCATGTCAAATATCCCAAGAAAAAAAATGCCCTAACTCACTGTGGATGTGGGGCCTTAAAGCTCTGATACCATGTGAGAAATATTATAAATTAAAATCATTCACAACCCTAAACCTAAATATTTGCTCAGCACTCACAATTGTCGAGTGAAAATTTTTCTCAGTAAACACTAAGAAATCGAGTGGCAAGAGAGTTTACTAAGTGAGCTTGGTAAATGAAGAACAAACAACTCGGTAGCCAAAGGATGTCGAGTGAGCTCGGTAGAAGAGAAACTTGACAGCCATAGGATACTGAGTGAGCTCGGTAAAAGAACAAATTGGTAGCCATAGGAGAGTGGAACTCGGTAGAAGAAGGAACCGAGTGAACTCGGTAGCCACTATAGAGAATGACTTCTACCAAATACAATATCAAGTGTAGACTTATGATGTGAACTCCTTCACCATTAAAACTAGAGGGCCAAGCTTTAACCTTTCAAACAAGTTTCTCAAAAATAATGAATAGATGAGGAAGAAAAATAGATTCAAGTATGCTTGCTTGATTTCTATTCAACTTAGATTTAAACTATTAAAAAATTTGGGAGCATTCGGGTTCAACCAGAAAAAACTTAAAATAACCCTAAAATGGTAAAACTTCAAACTTCAATAAACTTTAAACTTGCAGCTCTAATGGCTGCATACAATGGTGCCTTGAGAAATCACTGCTTCAATAGGACAAACCAATAAACTACAAATTTACAGAATGATAGGAAGAAGCATGTGCAACTGCAAGCACAACAACGATTGCTTCTATCTCTGCAACGACTGATCTGTTGATCAACTATTTCTTTCTTTCTCTGCTCTGTAACTTCTGAGCTCTTCAACTTCTTCTTCTCTCTATCTGGTTGAATGAATCTGAGACATTTCTTTTGTCATATTTTTTCCCCCTCTTTTTAGATTTCAAAATTTCACCTACCGCATTCATGTTTATTGTCTGTTTTGCAATCCGTTAGGGGTGATAGGTGGGCGTTTGGCTCTAGGGAGAAATGATCAACTGCAATTAATATTCTAACATATCTCTCGACTGCACCAATAAATTTACAACATGCTTACAAATATATAAATTTTCTCCTCCCATTCAACTAGCATCTTTAGAAAGAGTTATGCATCAGGATTCAATGGAATTTATCTTCAATCACAATATTTAACTATTGATCTTTCTTTTCCACCTTTGCAGTGTATCGTTGTATCTTTTGCATCCATTGCCATGGACTGTCACATTTAGAGTGATCAATTTCGAGTCTGTAGAGCTCAAACACCTTCTGTAATGATTCGACAAGTCTCTCAAACATATGAAGTTGAAGTGCGAAGTTATGAGCTTGTTTGTCTTTATCAGCTTCGTAGACAACTTTTTGTTCGCTAACATCACTTCTCAATTTACAAACTCAATAACTCATTTTGCCAACATTTTTCAACCTAAATTTAGTGCAAAACCTATGAAATATGAAACCTTCATTGCAAGGAAAAAAATCAAAACTCACCCAATTTTGTTTCGTTGAATTCTTCATTGAAAAAAAACTCACAATCATTATTTTCCTTGTGATGATTCTCAGTAATTCTTGGGGTTGGTTGGCCTTTTTACCACTTGTTATACCTCTGTGAGTATCTGGTTATCGCCTATTTCACTTAGATCATGCACACAAATCTGTACATCACTCAAAATATCATCGAACTCTACTAATAGAAGACACAAGTATTGTATGCACTTTGTGGGGTTTTCACAACTACAATTGTCTACTTGGAGTTCAAAAAGGTAGAACTCCTTTTGTAATGAATATAATTCTCTCTTACTGGCTTAACACGGTCTACAACATATATTTGGTTGAATGGTGAATTCAACTCATCAAATTCTCTTTTCAATTCATTGGCATGATCGTTGAAGTCTAGTAGATGGTGCAAGCTAGAAGTGTTTTCTGCAAGCTCTCATTACTCAAATTCCATTGATCTGGATCATATTGTCAATTGAGAGGACAATACCTAAAGAAGAAATAGTGGTATTGTTAACACATAATGAGCTATATGAAAACTTCTAGTCATCTATAATACTAAAAATTCTATTCAATTATGGAGAATCTCATAAATGAGATGTATGTCTTAGATTCAAATCAATTTTTGGACAAACTTGTGGATGAGTTGTATGTCTAGATTCATAAAAGTTGGACTATCCCGTGAATGAGATGTGTGCCCATGAAATCCATAAGAGGTGGGAAATCTCATGGATGAGATGTATGCCCATAAACTCCATATTAAAGATCTAGTACAAATTGGTAATCTCAAAAAATGAGATGTATCTCCATATCATTTTGTTTTTCAATTCATTTTTAGCCTCTTTATACATCTTCATGGAAGTTGAAAGATTGCTTCATTTACATCTTCATTAGAAGTTGAATGGACAATTCAGAATTGAAGAGTAATACTAGTTGATTAGAAACAAGAATTAATTAAAATATAACTTAATTTAATATGTCAGTTCAATTTTGATCAAACCCTTTAGGGGATTTTTGGGGTTTATGTAAATTTAAGCGGGTCAAGTTGAATCGACCTTGACACATGTATGTCATGTGGTGTATAATCAATGGCATGTGTCCAACCAAAATTATTTTGACCAAGCCTGGTTCAATTAAAATTGTTTTAATTGAACCTACTAGGTTAGCCTAAAAAGATACACAACTTCATACTTTAATCCATATAAATTTTCCAAAACAAACTATTAAAATACCTTTATGTTTGGAGGAAATGGGGATCCTATACAAGAGATGATTCATTTCATTTGCCAAGTTGATTTAACATAAAAACAACATGAGACACTGCACCAATATAAAAGAAACAACACCAACCAATAAATAATGATGGACTAATGATAGCGATGCATCAACACTACACAAATAAATAGTTTTTAGAAAAGTGGGGTTTTAGCAATTTTTTGATGGATTGTTTTGGCATTTATGGCAATGTTTCAGGTTTTACGACTATCTTTTTGGGTACCAAAATGAATCCTATGAATAGTTCATCGATTTTTTTTAAATTTTTTTTATTTTTATCAATAGTCCTTTTCTATTAAAAAAATATACTCATATTACAATTCACCAAAAAAGGGTCGATGGATACAAGATCACGCTGCAAATGAGTTCACATGACCAAAGCCATACTAGAAACATGACCACAGCTAGAAACATAAACTATTCATAAAAAAAACATATAAGGCAACCTTAGGCTGCCAAATCTGTGCCAACCGAGGGTGGTGGATCATCTTTGTCATGAAAATCCCAATCATCTTTGGGATTGGGGGGTAGGTTGGGAACAATCTAGCCATCATCAGTAGCAACAGTAATAGTGGCAGCCTCTGCATCTTTAATCCCTAGTCGCAGAGGAGAGATCGCTAAGTCCAAGTGAGGCCACTTCCCAGAATGCACCCGATGAGTACTATGAGGAGGAGCCAGGGACTGACCAAAATCACCAAGGGGTGGGGAAGTTGAGTGGTGCCTCCATCCACCATCACCACCACTATGAGAGCAGAGGTGGGAAGCTTGGGAGCGCAGGGTGTACAAGTGGTAGCTTGAGGAATGGCACCGAGTATGGCAGCCACGAGGTGTAAAGGTATCTGCCAAGGCATTAGGAGGAACTCTGGCAATAGTGTAGGGATTTTTTCCCTAGTGGTTCAGCGGCTCCTTCAGGTGAGCTACCTCAAGGGAAACTTTGTTAGCTTGCACTTAAATTTGCATAATTACATTATTACAAATTCATGCCTTAGTGTACATAGCAATGTTAACATCCAAGAAAGAAACTCAGGCCTGAATGGCTTTAAACAATCATGAATCCAGTGCCAATAATTTTTAGCACACTTACAAAACTAGAAAATATGCAAGAAAGACTCTGGTTGTCCACAAAAGGAGCACTTGGGATCAGGAACCCCAATGTGTTTGAGCCAAGGCCCTAGGGGAAGACCTTGCAAGGTTAGGCACCAATCAAAATATGCAATCTTGTGTTCAGTTATAGCATTCGAAATGGTATCAAAGCATTTCCTCCATTAAGAAAGAGAAGATTGAAAATGCCATCTTTGGTTGAACGTATCCACCATTGGAAGATGAGGTGAAAGTCATCTGTAACCCAAACTTATCTTGCAATTAGAAAATGGAGTGGTAGGATTCAAACCACCAAGGTCAAACAGACTGAATCCCCATGTTATGAACTAAGTGAATAGGGATGGAAGAAAGCAGAAGGTCAAAAGTTTGTTGATCTGAATGGATAAAGCAGCACTATACTTGCATATCTTCCTAGGTCCTGAAACTCATGGTGACCCTTGAAAAGAGTTCCTTAGGAGTTTTAATGCAATGTTTAAAGAAACACAGAGCATTGGCCCCTTGAGTCTTGGCAAGGGGAGTACCATAGATGGAAAATAGGGGAGACCACCAAATGTTCTACTGATTCAAGGAGAAGCCATTGCAAAATTCATCTCCATCCCATTGAAGCTAGGGCTTAATAGCCTCCCAGGCTTTCAAGATGCTCTTGATGAAAAATGAGCCCTGAATGGCCACAGGCTCATGCATGATGAGAAGGGTTTGAAAACCAATCCCCTTCCATTTAGGCCTATTGATAGGAAATCCAGAAGAAATGTAGTGCCAAACTAGAATCTTCCAATTTTCATCTCCTGAAATAGCCCTAATAATCCATTTTGCATAGAAAGCAAGGCCGTTTTTCTAAGAGGAAAGTAGGCCAAGACCACCAGACTCTTTTGGGAGATGACAAAAATCCTAGGCAACTCTATGAAAGCCATGATGATCAGAACCAAAGGCCTAGAGAAAATTCCTAAGCAATCTTTCCAGCTTCATATATGAAGCTTTGGATGGAGCCCAATAGGAGGAGTAATACACATCAGTGGCTGCTAGAATCTTTGAGAAAATCTAGAATTTCCCAGCAAGGGAGAGCGATTTTGAAATCTAGTAGTCAAGCTTCTTGCTAATCTTGGCCAACACAACATTCCAAAGTTCCACAGGTGATGCCTGGAATGCAAAAGGAATGCCAAGAAAGCAAAAGATTTCCCTGTGTGTGACCCATTTCCACTAGAACTGGCTGAGCCAAGGTGGAGTTGGCAAAAATGACTAATGAAAGCAAAGCATTTTATGCCATTGAATGGCAGAACCAGAGGCTTGACAAAAGGTGTCTAGGCAACTTAAAGCATTATTGATGTTTTCTTCATCGTCTAAAAGAGTAAGAAAGGAATCATCAGCAAAGTGTCCATTGACTAACTAGGAGGATGATTCAAGCAAGGAAATGCCATGAACCATTCCTGATGAAACAGAATGCACTAGCAAATAGCCAAAACCTTCAGCAACAAGGAAATAAAGCACAGGAGCTAGTGGGAAACCTTGCCTAATTGAATGAAAAAGTCTGAAAGCCTCAGATTGGGAATTATTGATGGTAATGCAAGCATTAGCATCTCTAAAGAGCATCTATATAGATTGAAGGAAACTGGGGCCAAAACCCAAAGCCTAGAGCATAGCCAAGATGAAGGGCCATTCAATGTGATCATAGGCTTTAGCAAAATCTATCTTAAAAAAAATAGCCTTCTGATTGGACTTGTGAGCCCATTCCATTCCTTCCCAGAGAACAATGATGTTATCAAGAATATATTTGGACTTGATGAAGCCAATTTTCTTAGGCCGCACAATTAAAGGCAACATGTGCCTGATTTTGAGAGAGAGTGCCTTTGAAATAATCTTATAAGACACATTCAAAAGGGTAACGGGTCTCCAATTCCATATGTCCTTTGGATCATTGGCTTTAGGTATGAATTTTATTTTTCCTTTGTTTATAATGGCTCCTAAGCTTTTAGAATGATAGGCTTCAAGATAAAATTTGTTGCAAATTAGGACTTATATGCTTCCAGAGGTGTTTGTAGAATTCACAAGGAAACCCATCACACCCAAGGGACTTGTCACCAACCATGGAATAGACCACCTCTTTAAGGTCTTGGAGGGAAAGAAGTTGCTCACAGAAAGCATGTTGCTCAACTACTAGGTGGTTTGGAGTAACAGAAATACACTTTTTGAGAGCTTCCTCCTGAGCAACCAAATTTCCCTATGAAGCAAACACGTTCTTATAATGATGAACAAATGCTTGCAAGATGGAAAGGAGACTAGACAGAACAACATTTCCTTGTTTGATCTTTTTAATCCCAAAATTGGTATGACGGGCGCAAAGAGCCTAAAAAAATTTCTTCGAGGCTTTGTCACCAACCTCCAACCAGTGGAGACAATCTTTGATTTGGGCTCTACGAGAAGCATAATTATTAGCAATTTGTTTGTCATGGTGAACCTTGGAAAGGTGAATTTTTAAATCCACATCAAAGGGATTGAGAGTGAGAGCCTTAGAGGCTTTTTTGAGGGCAAGCGTGTTGGCTTCATATGACCATTTTCTGAACATTGCCAATTGATGCCCATAGATGTGTAGGAACTGAGCAGTTCTGTTAATGGCATCATTCCACTTTTGAATCCATCTACTTTGAGAATGTGGATGTGGCTCCAAATTTCAGACAAGTAGGATGTGGAAGATGGTGGAAGCATGCATCAGTACTAACGTGTTGAGGAAGAACTAAGACTTGGCCACCTTTGGGACAATTGTTTGCCAAGAAATGACAAAATAAATGGGATACTGGTAAGATAACATCACATCTAGTAGGGAAATGACAGGTAGATCTTGATCCTTAGAAAAAGAGAAAAATGATTGCACAGTGATCATAGCACGATTGAGGCATTTTAATATGCAATCAGAGCCAACTTAAAAGTTGGACCAAGTGTGCCAAACCCCACTATCCTAGCGACGATTGGTATTGGGATAAAAAAGGCCCAATTTATTGCACATGTAATACTAAGCTTGTCTTTCCCTAACTGTCTAGGAAAAAGGTAGAATTCCATCTTTGTCAGAGGCCACTTCAACTATATTAAATTCCCCACACATAACCAAGTAGCTGGAGGAAAATTGTTAGCCAGCGAGGCCCACATCTGGGATCTTTCCACAACATCATTGGAAGCATAAACACTAATGACTCCAAAAGAATGATTTTTAATGGAAAGCTAAAGCCAAATAATTCTATGGATGGGGTTAGAACCATGCAAAATAATAGTAGAATGAAGGTGAGGTGATAGGAGAGTAACTACACCACCTCGACCAGCTTTGTGTGGGGAAGAAAACATTACACCATCCTACCAATGGTGCAACATGTCAAAGAAAGCATGAAACCAAAAATTTTAACTTCTTGCAGATAGAGAAAATCTAAATTACCAAGTCTATGACAGACATCCCAGACATAGTACTTTCTGTGGAGGTTTGTGAGACCTCGAACATTCAATGAAAGGAAGTTCATGAGAATTCTTCCATATCATCTTCATCCTCAAGAGAGGAGTAGCTATTTTGCAAGAAGGTAGAAACATGGTTGAAGTCAGACAGAAAACCCTCTGGACTTATAGCTTGTCATTTCACCTCTAGTATCTCTGCACGTCCAAGAGGACTGTGAGAACGTCGCATCGCTAGTGGTTCTATGGAAGAATCAGTAAGAGTACACACCCCAGCCAAGGCAAAAACCCTGGCAGCCACCTTTATCCCCTGTGCAATTAGGGTTTGAAACCTACCAAACCCCTAGACTAGTTCCTTTGTCTGCTGCTTGCATCCCTACATTGGCTAGAATTGATGCTCCTATGGAGATAGGAGGAACTACGATGATCGCAACATAGGATTGCTTGGGGGGCAAGGGATTCAAGGGAGCCTTTCCCTTATGCCCAACAGTAACCCATTCATCTTTTTTCCCTTCGGCCTGTATGACAGGTGCTTCTTTAGGTGTGGGCTTGACCCTAGGCATAGCCAAAGGGTAGTCCTTGATCTTGTGTTCCATGGACTAGCACCTATAATAGGTGTTGGGGAGGTTCAAGTAAAGCACCTTTTGGGAGAAGGTTTGAGCCCTAATCTGAATTTCTATAGAATCCTTAAGATACTTGGAAAGATCCACCTCAACACAAATGCATAGTTATGGGTGAGCATTAAAAAATTTCTCAAGCTCCTTGGTGACAACTTTACCAAGGGCTTTAGCAATGGCCTCAATGAAAGGCTAGCATGGCAGGGGTAAACTTCAAAACTTGACCCACATAGGAACCCTAAGCTTTTTATCATCCAAGACTATGAAGTCTCATGACCACTTTTGAAAAACAAGCATAAAAGAATGCACAGACCAAGGTCCATTGTTAAAGACTGCTTCTTATTGCAATGAGTTAGCAAAGTGAAATAAAAAAATCCTTTGGTAAGGTTTTGCACAATGTCAAGGTGGACTCCATGAGGAGTCCAACTCTTGTTAACCCATTCTCAGAGCATAACTTTAGGAGGAGTCCTACCCACAAAATAACCTATCAAGGTGTGTTGTTCTAACCAATCACATGCAGCGTCAAATTCTTGCAAAGGAAGGATAATGTCAGGATTACATCGTGAAGAACCTTTGGGACAAACTTGCATGGGCATTTGTTTTGTGGTGGCACCATGGAAAACCGAAGCAATAGTGTGAACACCAGAAACAACTGCTTCGCCGCTGGCTGGAGCCATTATATCCTAGCCTTAAAAACTCCCGTAGTAAATGTTTTTTACAATAATACAAATAAAAAAATTACGAATTACGAATTAGCACAAGTTTTGGGGAATTGGAGATTTTATCTAACTTAACCATTCATTTTAGTAAATTTGAACTAGAAAAAATATTTTTAATATATAAATATAATATAATTTTTTTGATGATATTTTTAAGATTTTAAATTAGTTATATGATTATATTAAGTATAAGATTATGATACAAACACTAAAATATTAAAAGTTGATAGATTATAAATTTGTAAGAATTTTATATTATATTATATAATTAAATAAAATTATGATATGAATAAAATCAAATATTTAAATTCAAGTTTGTAAGGCAAGAAAACTATTCTAGTATATTATGAAATGTGTATATAAATTAATTGTTTTAATAATATAGAATATACAATTTGTTTCCAAAATTCTTATTGAAAATTTAACTTGAAAATGTTAAAAAAATCATACAATCTCAATATGTATAGCTTTAAGGAAGGGTCAGCCTTTAGTTTGTGATGAGATGTAGATACATGATGTATAATTAATTGTAAAATTTAAGTTTATTTGTTAAATAGTAAATTTATATAATCCCAATTTATTATTTGCTACATTACAAATACATTTTTCAATATGTGAATATTTGAAATGAATTTTTTTGTATATTATAAATTTTCAAATTATTTTCATCTAAAATAAAATCTATAATAAACATAAATTATTTGAAAGATAAATAATGGAGATTAGTTGTACTAAACATAGACTTTTGAAATGCTCAATCTCTTTAACACAATAGAGATAAAATTAAATTTAATTAATTTTAAACCTAAATGAAAATAATTTAATTAAGATAGACAATATGAAATGGAAGTTTTTTTCCATCACTATACATGTCCAAATTCATTTCTATTTGCACAATCCAATGGGCCTAACAAGATTGGATGTAGTAGTTACTATCCTAAACCATAGGTAGTTGGGGATGGAAAATGATAGTGGACATTTTTTAGAGCTATCCAAAGTTTTTGGTGATTAAAAGCCTATATTTGTGCCAATGTTATACACAACAAAGCTTTCACTCTTCCTAAACTAAAAAAAGATTGTTCATTAGAAGGATCATCTAGGACAGGAAGTATTTATATGTTGTAAGAATAGTTAAACTATATTTTTGTCTTTATAATTAGTTTTTTGCAATTGACTTGTCTTTCCATACTCAATCAAGGTTTTAGACAATATTATGTTTTACTTAGGAATTCTTAGTCAAATCACATTTTTTTCTTGGCCAAGATTCAAACATGTTTCAACGGTTTTGAGGATAGTTTGTTATGGAGGAAAAAATTGCCTCTTTACATCCATCTTATAGGGGGAACTTGTTTGTATCATCACGATGAATGGAGTTTTTGAGTAGTATTAGTGCTAAGGCCTCCATACATAACTTAAGTTCTCACTCATACATGAGTTGCATATCTCTATTTTGGGGTAGAGTTTTGTCCCATGATGATTTACCCTTCTCTCCATTTGTAACATGTTAGCACATTCTTAGTCACACATGGGTAGTTAACATGGCCTAGTTGTTGAGGCCCATCATACCATCAATTTTCCATAATAATTCTTCTCCATAAATTGTAATTAAGGATGACATTGGAGTAAAAAAAATTTCACCTATTTAAAGTTCTTTTAGTTACATCATTAAATATCTCTTAAGTTGCAATATTATTTGCATCACACATATACTTAATATCATATCATTGTCCTCCTAAATATATCTCTTCTCTATGTCTCTATTGAAGTGTTTGTTTGTGATCCTAACCACTTTGGGTCATAAAAATAATAAGGTCAACGTGGAAATTATGATCTTATATTTGATAGAGGGATGGTTTAAAATAGTCTTAAATATAAAATAAAATATGATAACTTCTATAAAAATGTCTAGATTGATGAAATTGATCTTGGTAAACTTAAATGCAACTAAAATAAGAACATATTTAACTAAATTTGATCATATGGAGTTTGATCCATGTTTACTTTTCCTAATAGATTTATAATATTTATATAACATATTAGATGTATTAATATATTATTATTTTGACATTGAAACATAAACTTCTTTCACAAGTAATTTTGATGTTGAACTTTTGTAATTATCTCATAAAGAATTGATTAATCATTATTTGTAACTTCATCCATTACAGAGATTGATGTATTACCATTATTTTTTTTTAATGAATATGCCTACACAGAGTGGATATACTACCACTTCTCACTCTATTAACCAACCTAAATGAAAATAATTCACTCAATCAAGAAAACACATATTGAAATTGTTCAAATAATAAACTAGACTGAGTATAGATTAATATTGAGTAGGTTTTTTCATATTCATTTAATTTGAATCAAACATTGATTGTTGTAAGCCAAACAAAATTAAATGAGATATTTGTTCACTTACTGTATTTTTCATGTTAAGATTTTTTTCAAGGATTCTTTTAAGATTATAGGAGGAGAGATAAAGAAAAAGAGATATGGTGATATAAATGGAGATATGGAGGGGAAGGGATAAAAATATAGGGATATCTAGAGGGAGATATGGAGAAGGATAGTAAGATGTATAAATATGGAGTGGGAGAGATAGAGGTGATAAGACAAATTCAATTTTGAATTTCTTTTTAAAAGGATAGGTTGTTCATTTCATATAGGAAATGATAGAGATAGGGAGATATAGGGTAGGATAAGGAGTGAGAGGTAGAGAGGCGCGGGGGAGAGTGACTAAAATGAATAATAGAATGAGGGGAGTGTGTGTGTGTGTGTGTGTGTGTGTGTGTGTGTGTGTGTGTGTGTGTGTGTGTGTGTGTGTGTGTGTGAGAGAGAGAGAGAGAGAGAGGTAAGATAAGAATTGTAAAGTAATCCACATACAGTTATAGAAAAAAAGAGGAAGATCTCCTAAATCTTATTGCACTTCAAAAAAATATGTTTATTTTGACAACATAAAGCCATAAAAGTGGAAATATTCTATCAAATAAGTTATGAGAACTGCAAGACTTAATTATACCCAGGAATATGGTATAGACTACTCAAGAACGTCATCAAAAGTATACAAGACTATTGACTTAACCCTTGCACCCTTAAAAGGTGCAAGTGCAAGTTCATATCTCTCATTGAAGACACCCAGAGAGTATGATTTGAGAAATATTTCAATGGTGGAGATTAAATCTTATTCTTCAACTGGGAGAGTAAATCTTCTATTGGCTTGATAGCATCATAGTAGTGCACATTACTATTGAAGCTTGATTATAAACTTAATTTGGATTAGAAGATTATAGAGAATGATTTGGATCCCAATCTCATACAGAGAAAAGGAATGAGATAATGTAGCTAGACAACTAAAATTCCAAATGCATTTGATAATAGTAAGATGGCATGAATTAGATATCATGTTATGGGAAGTTGAAAGACTGAGAAGAGCAACCTTCTAGTACCAAAGGAAGTGAAAAAGGCTAGGTTTGAATGCAAAAGGTACAATCCATAATTATTTAGTATGGTGGAAAAAACAAAAGTAGCATTTGAATAATTTCCTTCTACCAAAAAATAACAAAAGCATGGTGAACAAAGGAGCTTAAGATTTGAATCTATTGGGAGGTTTGCATGCAATAGTTCACAAGTGGTGAGTTGGGATTGTGAGTTACCATTGCATTTTGAGATTTGCAGGCTAAGCTTATTCAAGTTAGATTGTTTAAGATTATTGACAAGCTAGGCATGAGTTTCTTATTCACCTCTAGTCCTTAAGAAAAGAATGACTATTGGAGGAGATCGAGAGAATAATAAAACACAAGAATGACAATTGGAGGAGATCAAGAGAATAATAAAAGAGTAAGTGAAAGAGAAGCATTTGGAAATATTTCAAATATTTTAAAGATAAAATTGGAGAGGAATGGGGATAGGTTTAAGGCATGTATTTTATATTCTCTATTAATCAAATATTCAAAAGTACCTTTTATATCTCACATCTATTAAAAGTGGTAAATAATTTTCTTTTTCGCTTTGATGAATAGATTTAGTGTGGTTTAAGAATGACTTTTTTGATTTTGGTAAAATATATTTTTATTTTACAATTGAAAATATTTATAATAATGGGTATGCCAATAGTATTCTATTACCACATCAATATATCTATAAGCTTGCTGATTTTTTCGTTATCTAAATAATTATTACAACTATTATTTTGAATTATAAAAAATTGTTAAATTTTAAAATCAAATGGTCAACATACTAGATATGGTAAAATACTTCATATATATATATTATGAAAGGGTCTTAAATATTTTAATACTAATAATCTGATACCAATATTATTCCTCTCGAAACTTTGATGAAGCTCCTTCACCAATCTTTAAAAATACATTTTCTCTCTGCAACTTTAGATTGCAAATCCTAATCCTGAAGTTGCCCTCATAGCCCAACTTCAGATTGCAAATCCTAAAGTTTTCCTCATAATAACATTGTTTCCACCTCCCTTACACAATGAAACATAGTTCCTCCATAATTTCACATCTACATGGAGTGTGCCTAATGCCTCCTCTGGTGCTGCACATGAGACACCTTTCCTGTGAACGTTCACATCTCCTCCGAGTGTGTCTAACGTATCCTCAAGTGCCGTAGAAACAATCACCACTAATATGTCATGGATGCCTTTCCTCTGAAATTCAACATCTCCTCTGAGTGTCTCTAATGCCATTCTTCAAATCTTACCCCTCCATAGTCCATAGAAGGACAATCACGCAGCCAAGCCCCCTCTTTTCTTCAAGGACACAAATCTATCAAGTCCCCTCTTATCTTCAGGGATGAGTTTACCAAGCCCCAACTTTACAAGGACACAAATAGGTGCTTCCCATGCAATAATCATCTCTAAGCAAGAAGCTAGCTCGAGATGATAGAAATCCTCCAACCTCCATTTCCTCTAGCCTCCTATCTTTTTCACAAAAAATAGGGCCTGGTCATCCAAAATCTATTAAAAGCATTATTCTTCCCATCGATCTACAGGCTCTGATACCAAATGAAAGAGCTAAAATATAAAATATTGATTTTATTGATTTAAATTTTTAGAATACATTCGCATACATGCAAAATTGATAGTGAAATGATACTGAATTATACTTAATATTATATACATTGATGTTTGAGCATCTTTATATAGCCTTATTTTCTGTTACAAAAACTGCGTATGGGAATAACTTCCAACAACTATACATTTAACTAATTTATTTATTTAAACTAAACTTAGAAACTAGCGTGATTAATGTAATAAATCTAACATTCCCCCTTATTACATTAATTAAACAAATCTAACATTCCCAAACTAACCTAATTAATGTAA
This sequence comes from Cupressus sempervirens, assembly GCA_028749045.1. Taxonomy (NCBI): domain Eukaryota; kingdom Viridiplantae; phylum Streptophyta; class Pinopsida; order Cupressales; family Cupressaceae; genus Cupressus; species Cupressus sempervirens. The sequence continues at coordinate 333,738,895 of CM053787.1, forward strand.
TAAGTCTAACACCATTGTTTTATCATATCTTTTTGTTGGAGGCTTCTTCACACATGAAGGGGTTGGAATTCTACAATGAAGCTTGGGTGATCTCGTGTTGGTTTTTGCCCAGGAAGTTGAATAGAGCACAGACAGAATGCTGGTTGCAAACCAGTGGAAAATTGGGTTGAGGCTAGATAGTTAGAAATATGACTCAATAATTGAGGTACCCAAGATTCCCAGGTGTATGAGAGGTTTGGTGAATGTGGAAGATGAAGAGATGAAGAGGAGTAATGAAGTGAGAGAGACAATAATGAGAGCAATGGGTGAAGGGGGATCATCTTGGAAAAACATGAAGGACTTTGTGGACTATTTGATTTCAATGTCAAGAAAGAAAAACTTTTAAGGATAGTAATGAAAGCACTCGAATGAAAAATATGAAAGATTTTATAGTTTTAGTTATGCCATTGTCAAGAGAGTAAATGAGAAATAGGTTTATTTTTTGAAAATGATTTTGAAACAATGATTATTTATAATGTTTGATAAGGTGGAATATTTATAGGTATTGTTTTTATTTTTTATTGTTTGTTTTGTTATTGGGGATCTAATGCTATTGTTCTACCATACTTAGAATTCAACTCTTTTGTGGATCTAAAGGCTCAATCATATGCCTAAAGGATTGGCCAAGAGAAAATTGTGGTTGTATATTAATTGATTATAGAATGTTCAGTTGAGGAGAAAATATTGCGATGATCAAGAACAAAACTAGCTATGGCGAATTTGGTTATGAATTATGTTAATAATAAAACTATTAACCAAATATTGAGGATTAAGAGACAAAGCCCACCTAGTTAATGAAAAATAGTGGGAAGATCTTCTTAGACCCATGAAAGAAGTTATAGATAATGACCTGAAGAGCTAGAAAGGGGAAAGAAACAAAGGAATGAAGCAATATATCCATGTGAACCTATGTCAGATGATGATGATGATGATTAATACTCATGATCTACTAGTAGCTCAAGTAGTGATAGAAGGTCTTCAGTATACATGCACTCAAAAATAAATTTTTTAGATAGAAAAGTGACAAGTGTTGTGGAATTATCCATTGAGAAATGTGAACTCTATCATTCCCCACCTCTCTCTCTCTCCTCCCTTCCAACCTCCCTTTATCTCTCACTCCTCCCTTTCATGTCCTTCACCCTCCTCTCTATATATACCTCTCTCTCATTACTTTTGGTTCTTCATAACCCGATGGGGTTATGGAGAACTAGAAGCATTGCTTCTAGTTCTTAATAACGTCATCATGTTTTGTTAAGTGCAATGTAATTGCATTATTTAAAAGTTCAAAATTTTTAATGTTTTTTCCTTGGCTCATTACTAGGACAAGATCCATTTAAAAATTTGATTGAAAGTATACATAATGCGATCACATTACATCTGTACTTTTGACTTTTTTTTATGGTGTCTATTTTTTTGCACACAAACTTTATGCATATGCCCATTTACACAATTGAAAGATGAACATATTGAAATACTTCTTAATTTGTGTAAGTACATAGATACGTTGTAACTAAATCAAACACATGTTCATTTGACATCAGACAACTTTTTTTAATATGCATTTGAATTTTTTTTTTCTCTTTTGAAAGAAGGACATTTATATCTAGGGCACACATACTTATTAGACATTTATATCTATTTTCTTATTTTTTGTGTTGTGACAAAAATACTTGACATTTAGTAAAAAAACTTACATTCACAAAAATATATTTAAAAAAAAAAAAACTCAAAACTATACTTTTTGAGAAGTTTATATTAAGGGATACATACTTGAAAAACATTTCTTCTAAGAAAATTTATTTGATCCTCCAAAAAGAGTAAGGAAAACCTAAATTTTTTACAACATCTTGATAAATGAAAAGGAGACTCCATTGGAAGTATGTTTTAAAACTAGAGGGTTTCTATTCAAGGTAGTTTGATCAGTAAGGGTTAGATATTGTATTCTTGCTTTAATTTAGCATTAAATAGAATCTCTCAAGGCTTAAATAATTATTTTAAAACAAATAATTTTTGACAAAAAATAGAATGTCCCACAACCTGGACACATTATTGTGGAATCACTCAAATTTGACAATAAGGATTGAAGTTAGAAGAGTTTGAAGGAATTAATATCATAGTAGTTGATGATCCACCATTTAATGGAATGAAAGTAATAAAGCAATGTATATCAAGTTGGGAGATTGTAGGAGTACAATGGTTGCACTTTCTAGAGAACCATTCATAGAATTACCACACTATGCTATTAATGGAAATAATTTAAGGACGTTCATAAGAAAATTACCCAATAAATCATTTTCCAATATAAAACATTAAATACATTGATTTGAACTATAATAATCAAATTATATAAATAATTTAGATTAATAAATTATTATAAATATATTAAAGGAATAAATTACATGTGAGCAATATGTTAAATCTATAAGAAAAATTATGCAATTAAAATATGATATAATCAAGTATTTATTTTGATAAAATTCATATTATAAATCTGTTGATCTCAGATTGGTTTTGACAAGTGAGTGTCAACACACTTAAGTTATCTACTTAGTTCATTACGTACTAGTAGTATATGCTGAACATAACATATAAATAATAGAACATGCCGAGTCATAGTGAGTGTCGAGCCACTCACGTGTCGAGTGACTCAAGTGCTGAGCATATAGTATATGTCAAGTGACACAGGAGCTGAGTAAAAAATGGATGCTGAGTGATACAGGTGCTGAGTCACAACAACTAGATTAGTTTATATTGAGTATTAGAAACTTCAGATGCTAAGTAAGACAATTTTGACATATTTTCTTGTAAAGGCACAAACAACTATGTAAACCATTTTTGAGGTGACTTAAGGATGAATTATGACATTTTGGAGATAAGGACAAATATCAAGATGGATTCCCTATGTAATAACATGCAACCAATTAGAAAATAGGAAGGATTAAGAAAACAAATAGATGAATCTTAGCCATAGATTCATACCTAACCCTAAGTCACCATAGTCTTCTTAAGGAGGAAAAACCCTAGAATTTCTATGAGTGTTGGAGGAGGAAAAAGGATAGTTTGCACAAATAGAACATTCATGGTAGCTTAGAAGTTATGAAGTGAAACCACATTATAGAATCAGCTAGAGTAGAATAGAGGATAGAGAAAAGGATACAAAAAAGAGACATTTGATCAAGAAGGATCAAGAAGACATTGTTTAGAGGTGATCTGTTATCAAGCAATCAAGTGCCAACTACAAAATCTATGTTGAGACATTCTAATAGGTGAATTCAATCAAAATCTCTTAACAAAGTAGTCCTAATAGGCTGTATGAAATTGTTTAATAGGGTGCTTACTTAGTTGTGAATTTAACTCCTTTAACCAGACACATTTCTAATAGGGTGTTGAAATCCTCTAACAATGTGAGACCTAACGGTCTTTGTAAGCCTTTAACAAGGTAGACCTCTCATAGGGTAGATCATGTTTCATGGTCAAAATATTGTAACCTTCATTAGATACACTTTATTACTATAGTAGTGAAGATTTGTAGGTGTCATCCCCACCTCAGTTTTTCCTTCTCACTTGGAGGGCTTCTGGGTAATCATATATGGTGTCATATATGTGTGATTGCTTATATGTTTACATGTTATTTTAGTTTACTCATTGAATGCATGAAATAGATGTGTGGTGAAAGTTTTATGGGTCCAAGCTTAAACCACTGATTCACAACTCCCACTTAGAAGTTTACCTTTCCTATTTATCATTTCAAAAATTGGTGTCAGAGCTTTATTCTCTAAAAGAGAAGCTTTGCATCTTTGAGGAAAGATCTTGAAATGGAATTTTACAAATTGAAAAAGATTATTGAGAATTAGGGAATTGAGATACAACTCATTATACATCAATTGGATGAAGCAAGAGAAGAAGTAACAAAGTCCTTAAAGAGAAGGAAAGAAATTACTATTGTAGAAAATGACACACAATACAAAGAGATTAACGCTACCAAGCTATTTTCCAATAGCGACTCTAATGAATTTGATGCAACAATTATAGATCTAATGGAAAGGAATAGATCCCAAGCTAAGGAAATTAGAAATCTCAAGTTAGAGCAAGAATCACAAGCTATACTACTATGTGAATTGGTTGAACAAAAGAAGAAAGTTGTAGAATACAAAGACATGATTGAAGAAGACAAAATAATTTTGGCCAACAGACTGGAAGAGAAGTCAATAGAGCTAACCAAGATTGCAATTGGATGCTCTAAGTCAAATGATGAATACCAACTATGAGTTAAATGTCAAGGACATTGAGATAACTACATTGAAGTTGTAGAATGAACAATTATAGAATGACCTAAAGAGGGAAAATAAATTTTTTGAAAGTTTCAACAAATCAAATGAAGCCATCAAATACTTTGAACAATTACTAAGATCCCCTAGATCTAACAATGAAACATCTAGATTGGGATACATAAGAACTGAAGAAGGAGAGTCATCCAAAAGTGCTGAAGAGAGAAACAACAAAGTTAAGAACTCCAAACCTATTTTTCATAACTATGGTAAGATAGGACATACTATTCATGTGTAGGAGCAAGACTGCAAATCAAAATATTAAGCCTAAGAGCATGGTTCATTGTCATAAGTGCAACAAGCAAGGTCATTAAGGACATGAATGCAAAAATGAAATGTCCCTTTTCTGATTTTAAATGATATTTCATGCCTCTAATAAGATTTTCAAAATCAAACAACTAATATCACAAAGATCCACTAAATTTCTCAAGAAACCTCAAATCGGGTATGCCAGAAATAGTGCCAAAAGCTTCACAGCTTCACCTATTATTAATAAATCTAAAAGTGGAATTTAAAAAAAAATTTGAGCAGAATAAAAGCCTATAAAATGATATTTCTAGATCTGTATAACATGCACACAATAGCTCCCAAACGGAGGACAAAAACAATGCTCATCGGGCTCCCGAAAATAGCACAAAAATGCTCGAAAACACCACAAAAACACTAATAATCTATCTCAGAAGTTCAATCACATCCCAATACATATATTCAGCTCTATTTTAACCTCTTAAAGTCTTAAATACAGCAGCAACCCAAACTGATATGAAATACTCAACTGAAAACACCAAACTCATACAAAAAACACACCCAAAAACCCACAAATCTGCACTGTTCAGCACAAAGGCAAACTCTGTATGAGCATGCACATGGAATGGCTTCAAACTCCCATCCTTAGCCTTCCGAGAAACCTGCAAAATCCCATTCTTGGGTCTCCTTGGAAACCTAAAAACTCCCGTTCTTGGGTCTCCTTCTCCACAGGTTTGGCAGCCTCTGAAGAATAACAAAGAATGAGCAAAAATCAAGTTCTGGAATCCGCCTAAAATGCCTCCAAACCCCTTAAAAGAGGGCATAACCATAACTCACATCCAAGAGAGGTTAATGAAACATATTTTAATAATAATTTTCATTTATTAGTCCAACGGTTTCCAAAGATTAACCCCCTTTTTTTGAAACTTCACTTTCTTGGGCTTGCCTGCCTTAGCAAAGATTATTATTTTTTAATTATTTGAAAAGGGGACATTAAAAGTCCTCCCCTCCCAAAACATTTCTTTTCCTCAAGCAATGGCTAAACAATAAACCAATCAATCCACCTGGATCCCAAATGTAGTCATGAACTATACTACTACCAATTAACACAAGCTCCTGCAATATCCTCTGCAATATGACCAAGAGGAATCCATAATCAAACTGACAATTATAGCTCAACCAAACTCCAAAATCACCACTACCACAGTCAAAAACCCATGAGACACAAACTCTTAGAACATCAAAACCCAAGTAAAGTGGACAAATCAAACTACCAACACAGTAAATACCATCAACGCATCCCACTGGCCTATACAAAATGTACAATCCAACTCTGCAACAATGGTGAATGCTCTCGAATGAAACTGTACCAAGTATGGAGAATCCACACACTGTACAACTCTTGCAGTCAACACAACTCTGCAAATCACCGACCACTATCTCATAACCATTACTCCCATGCACTGCTGATGGTGAAAAGACATTACAAGATAAAGAGTAAGAAATGGAATCCAAACCAAATTTTCCTACCATCAACTCCTCAAAACAAGGATCAAATGCTAACTGATGTACATACCCTGCAATATAATGTTGATTAAATAAACCAACCTTAGTCAAAAACTCACCATGAACAAGTGATACAACCCACTGTGACTGATCACTAGCTAAGTCAGGAGATGTCATAGCCAAAGGAGTAGAATCAATAACAACACCCATTGAAGCATCACTCCCAAACTCTTGATCTAAGTCACATATTATCAAGCTGTCAACTGCAGAACCAATCACCATGTCATGCCCATCACAACTCTCATCTTGAGGCATCAAACTATCCCATAACTGATGATAAGCACTAGGAACCAAAGTACATCTCTGTATCATCATCTCATCAACATGGTCATCAAAGGTAAATTGATGAGCGTACCTCATAGTCTAATGCCAATAGAATTTGCCAATCTCAGTCAGTGGCTCAAACTGTAATCTAGATGAAACTAACTGCAATTGATCATTAACCATGTTGGAACTGACTACTACCTCTGAAGATATCACCAAGGGAGTAGTATTACTAGCCGAAACCATGCCAACTACTGACTCACCAACATCACACATGAGCTTTGATACATCTCTAGTCTCCGTGACATTAGTACTAGAGGCCACCACCATGTCAGGCATACAATAGTCTGCTACAACACCCAACTCAACTGAACCTGACTCTAGTGGGAATGAACCTGATATGCCAATGTTAGTATCAAGGATGGATGCATCCCTATCTCCACTATCTCTGAAAATCTCGGCCATGGACATCCTCGAATCACCAAACACCATAGCTTGTGATTGTAAAAGACTGTAGTTTCTCTAAATCCATGGTCACCTTAGCCAAATGAAACTGTGACTCCTTGAAAGCCAATTGTGTACTCTCAAGAATCTTAGAAGTCACCTCAAGCTTCTCAGTAAGCTCACTCACCTCATCTTCCTTGGCCAACAATGCATCATATGCTGTACTGCCCCACTCCATAAGATAATCTCTGTCGGCTACCAACTGCATATAATTCTGTCTCAAAATCTGAATAGCCTTTGATAAAGAGTGGATCTCTATCAAGGAAAGATAGCTGCCTTCCTGCTCATCACTAGTAGGAGAACCCCATCCATAAACTGCTAACAACTGACGAGCAACATCAAAATGATGGCAAGTGATAGCAATCTCTTGGTCACTAACTCTCAACTGATTAGACACATGATGGCATTGGGTTGACTGTCTCCTACAAACCTCCTCTGATGCACTTTCTAAAGGAGTATCCTCAAAGTCACTAGTCTCTAGAGTATTATAATCCATATCCTGTGAATCAAATCTAAAGCTCGTATCAACATACGGAGGATCAAAAACATTAGCACTACTATCCAACTCCTCTGTACCCAAGGAAACTAAAGTCTTCAAAACTACCCACTACATCCTCCTAGATGTCATCAATGCCAATATGATCCTGGGACTCATCTGTAGACACAACATCGGATAAGCTCCTGGCACAAGAAAAGAAAACATCATGCAATCTGCTAATCAAATCCATGATAGCACCCAAACAATCACTGCTACCAAAAAGTGTTAAAGATTTCCAGTCAACTGAATCCCAAATGCCAATATAACAATCTCAAGTCCATATCCATAAACTATAATCAGCTGGTAACTCAAGAAAAATCCTCACCTGAGTAATATGACCAATACCAACTAATTCCACATACCTGTCTAACATTATCCCTATATCCTAGATGTGAATGCAAGATGAACTCGCAACATTATCAATGTCCACATATGATCTACCATTCGCAGAAAGCTGAGTATTAGGAGTGCAAGATGAAACTAAACTCAATTCCATGCCATGCTTATCCCCATGTCTCTCCTATATCTTGTAATGCCAATGGAGTATTCACCAAAGAAGCTCGAGTGTCCTCAAGCTCATGAGAAAGCCTGTCAACTTCCTCCTCCTTCCTCCTCAAGGCATCTGAATAGTCTCTGACAAGGCTAAGAAGATGGTCAGGATATGATAGAAGATGTAAATAACTCAACTTCATCGTTCCCATTCCTTCCCTAATCGCTTGTAAGTCAACACAAGGAGACTTTGCCTGAACTCCCTTATGTCTACCCTGTAACTGAATCATCGGAATGTGATCCTCTATCATATCTTGAATACTATCATGATGAGATAATGAAGTCACAATACTATCTTTTTTCACCTTCAGATGGCTGGACAAATCATGTGGAGTACTACCTGCCTCAACCTCATGTGATGAAGCATCTAACTATGCCTGGTACTCTTTCTCAACAAAGTCATGAATGCTCAATGTCTGCTCATCTCTACCAGGTATCTCACCATCATGCACAAAAAAATCCTCATAATCATCATCTAAACCCACTGCCTCATGTGGAAAAGTAGAATCTGAGACCTTTGCCTGGCTATAAGCTAGTTTCTCAAAATCCTCATGCAAGTTCTTGGTAATTGTGTCATCTACCCTGTGAGAAAATCTACCAAACAGAAATCCAGTCAACTTATCCACCTTAGCTGGGTCAGACAACATGTCATTCATTATATGGTGGTGCTCAACCAATTGTTTAGACATGTCATGGCTTATTTTCTTAAGTTTATCTCGAATGTCTAAATAACCATCCTTTCTACTGTTCTGACTCTGGATATCAATTGTCCAAGATCGTGTCCTCTGAGACTCTGTACTATACCTGTCCATTCTAGATAAAGTAGAGTGTAACCCCAATAGTTTATAACTTCTTCAAACACCAAGAACTAACATGCAATTGATTAGAAGTAGCATGCAACCATAGATTTCGACATGCAGCTGATTAGAAGCAACATGCAACCACCAAATTCACCAAGAACTGACATGCAAATGATTAGAAGTAGCATGCAACCATAGATTTTGACATGCAACTGGTTAAAAGCAACATGCAACCATAAATTATGACATACAAGATCTGGGTAGTTGTCAAAATTGACATGCAAGATCTGGGTAGTTGTCAAAACTGACATGCAAGATCTGGGTAGTTGTCAAAACTGACATGCAAACTTCTACAAACCCTTAGGCTGGCAAGATCATGGCTCTGATACCATTGAAATGTACCTTTTCTGATTTTAAATGATATTTCATGCCTCTAATCAGATTTTCAAAATCAAACAACTAATATCACAAAGATCCACCAAATTTCTCAAGAAACCCCAAATCGGGTATGCTAGAAATAGTGCCAAAAGCTTCACAGCTTCACCTATTATTAATAAATCTGAAAGTGGAAATTTTTACAAAAATTTGAGCAGAATAACAGCCTATAAAATTACATTTCTAGATCTGTATAACATGCACACAATAGCTCCCAAATGGAGGACAAAAATAATGCTCATCGGGCTCCCAAAAATAGCACAAAAATGCCCGAAAACACCACAAAAACACTAATAATCTATATTAGAAGTTCAATCACATCCCAATACATATATTCAGCTCTATTTTAACATCTTAAAGTCTGAAATACAGCAGAAACCCAAACTGATATGAAATACTCAACTGAAAACACCAAACTCATACAAAAAATATACCCGAAAACCCACAAATCTGCACTGTTCAGCACAAAGGCAAACTCTTTATGAGCATGCACATGGAATGGCTTCAAAATCTCATCCTTAGCCTTCCTATAAATCTGAAAACTCCCGTTCTTGGGTCTCCTTGGAAACCTGCAAACTCTCGTTCTTGGGTCTCCTTCTCCACAGGTTTGGCAGCATCTAAAGAATAACAAAGAATGAGCAAAAATCAAGTTTTGGAATCCACCCAAAATGCCTCTAAACCCCTTAAAAGAGGGCATAACCATAACTCACGTCCAAGAGAGGTTAATGAAACATATTTTAATAATAATTTTCATTTATTAGTCCAACGGTTTCCAAAGATTAACCCCCTTTTTCCGAAACTTCACTTTCTTGGGCCTGCCTGCCTTAGCAAAGATTATTATTTTTTAATTATTTGAAAAGGGGACATGACAAAAACTAAGACTATGCATACACAAAGATTTGAAGGATATTGTTACAACTATTAGAAGTATGACATAGAGCTTTTGAATGTAGATCCAAACCCATGTGGTCATCAAATAGGTAAACAAAGGTAAGGAACAATGGCAACTCTTATAAGTAGGATTATAATACAAGATATAACTATCATTATTGTCCAGAATATGGACATGTTCCTAAAAATTGTATTGTCAAGAATATGGACATGTTCCTAAAAATTGTATTCGGACACACTTCAGTGGTAACTACCAAAGGTGGTTGAGTCAAATCAAATGTTTCAGTGGTTTGAAGACTGGTTACATCAGTAGGTATTGTCCAACAAAGTCAAAAGCACCAAGTTGTGAATTTGATAAAGGCAAAGGCAAGGCAAATATTTAACACATTAGAGATGGGATGAAAAGACATGGAAAATAAAAGATGATTGCATCACATCAAATGGAGAAGGGATCACTTCACCCAATAGGTTAGGTGATCACACCTCATTAAACTAGGCAATCAAAAGGTATGTGGGACTGATATCTAAAATTTATATCATACATAAGTTCCAAAGGAATCTAGTACTAAAAAGACTAAATTAGCATGAACAAAGATGCAAGATGTTGTTAGGAATTCAAGATAAATCTTTGAGTTTTTTATGTTGTTGCCGAGAATGAAAAATTTCCTATGTGTGTCGAGTGGAATGTTAGAAGATATCAAGCTAAGAAACTAGCTAGCTGATGCCAAACTTGTTGCTAAGTGATGGAAATGACAATGGATGATGAGTGAGCCTGAAATTGGTTGATGTTGAGCTTATAGCTATGTAGGCACTCAACATTAATTGTAGGGTTTTAAAAGGGTATTTGATCAAAATTTTAGCTCATTTTTCATCATTTCAAATTCAGGAAAGAGTGAGCAAAGTAGAAGGTGATATGGAAATCCATTCCAAGCTGTAGCAAAAGATTCTAGCAGTGCTCTCACACCAATTCGTCAGATTTCATAAGGTATTTATCAAGAATTAAGTTACATAATTTAAATTTTGTAAACCCTAGTTTCACATTATGGCATCAAGTTCAAGGAATGTGGAGGGAAAGAAAGTTTTGAATATTTAGTTAGTCAGTAATGAAGTCAAGCAACCCATTTTCAAAGCTATTCTTGACATTGCTTATAAGCAAGACCCTTATGGTGCATTGTCAATGATTCCACTAAATGTAATAATGGTTCAAGATGTAAGAAAATGATACAACTATAAGATAGGAAGCATTGGTGATATGGAAATTAGGGAAGCATATGAAAAACTTTATGATAATGGTGTTTTGAAAGAAGAGTTCAAAACCATTGACAGAAAGGGATTAACACGATCCCTAGATTTTTTGAATGTATTCAAGACAAAGTGGATCAAGATAGTGCTTAGCTAAATTCATGATGATTCATTATGGATGGACAAAGGACCTATCACAATTATAGTTAAGAGAATAATCCATAGGTTTACTAGTTACCCAACCCTAGATTGGCCTAAGACACTGAGAAGTGATTCAAAGGAAGTGATTGAAAAGAATACTAGAGCTATCTGGAACGAGAGAGACATGACAATAGACACAATCATTGATCCTTTGATAAACTTTGCTATAGGGTTATATCACACAATTTTTATCAATATATTGCAATAATTAATGGAAAATCTTGGAGCAATTAGAAAAACTAAGAGTGCACAATGCAAATTTGGCTCTATATTGATTTGTATATTCTTTTATGTGCAAAACACATTCCCCTCATTTGGAACTATGGGATGGAATATAAATAGATCAGTAGCAGTACAAATTGGTGATTTTATTGAGGGGTTAGGAGAGAATTTTGAATCTTTGATGAAAAATTTATTTTGAAGACTTCAAGAAGTCAATGAAGGAAAGATTGCGAATACCAGTATCTTTAGTTGAGAAATACTATAATGATTTATGTTTTCTTGTGTATTCTGATTATACATTTGTACAAGCTACTACACCAAGGGTAAGATGGTTGAGACCCTTAGGTTATGCAGTAAATGTGAATGAGGCCTCTACAGCTATAACAACTTTATTGATAGAAGAGGTAGATAAAACTACAAAAGTATTTGGAAATTATGAGATGGTAAAGTCCAAGGTTACCATGTAATTGAAGACTACTTCAGCTTTGAAGAAAAAGGAGAAGAGAATGAAGAAGTTGAAAGCTAAGATTGGAGAGGGTGTTGAGGAAGAAGATGAAGAAGAGGATGAAGAGGAAGAAGAAACCCAAGCACAAGCACCTCTATCTTTGACACTAGGTATGGGAGAAAACCAAGAAGAGAAGGAGACTGAAGGTGTTGAGGGAGAAGAAGTTGAGGAAAACCTACTCCTGCCAAGCCAAAGAAGAGGAAGGAAAAGGCACAACCTATGTCAAGGGCTATGAAAATTGTCAACCAAGTCAGCCCAAACCCATTGCACCTACTACAAGAGCCAACACACATGCAACTGCACAAAAAGCCAAGGAAAAGACCAAAAAAGCAAAGAAAGGAGGTAAGAGCAGAAGAGACCAAGAAGGAAGTATGTTGCACAAGAAGATTTTGATGAGGAGAAAATAGAGTCAGATGACAAACAACCAATTTAAGGTGGTGAGTCACATTCCTCTTTCAGATCTTGAAAATTTATGTGAAAATGTTAAGAATAGTGTAGACCTATCAGGATTTAGTCATGTTGATTTTGATATATTGGGTGAAGTAGAGAAAAAATAAGTGGAGGAGGCTATATATGCCTAACAAAAAAATTCAACACAACCCCAATAGAAATTTCCAACCCAATGCCAAAGAGTCTATATGACATAATTGAGCAAAAATGGCACTATTGTCTAAACCTAGAAAGACAAATTAGGGAGAACACACTGGCCCAAGTGATGCCTAGACTATCTAAGGCAAAAATTGCTAAGGCTATAAAGAAATATGTAGTTAGGTTCACACCTAAATACCGAGCCTTTAGCATTTTACAAAATAATATTGAGGATGTTGTCAAAAAGTCCACACTAATATGGAAACTCACTTATGGGTTAACTATAGTAAAGGAAGGAGAACCTGAACCCATTGAAGTGAAAGATGACGAAGATGAAGATGATAAAGATACCACTATTGAGGGAGGAATAAAAATGCATGTAGATGACAAGGCAACATCTGAGCCAAAGTAGCTAGAAGAACAGAGCATGCAAGATATACAATTGTTGGGTGTAAATCCTCCACATGTCACAACTGAAACTACTGCAATAGTAACTGTCAAGGATGTTTTTGATCTATCAACTTAGAATATCAATCCCCTTACTAAAGATGATTTGAAGAAGATATTAGATTAGTCTATACTATAGACCAAACTTTGTGATAATCCTATTTTGGTTAGTATGGATGAGCTACAAAATTTAGTGACTGATGTTGCAAGGGAAAAGGTGAATCCACAAGAACCACCTTCTATCATCCCTCCAGTCATTAATGTACTACCTTTGGTCCAAATTCTAGAAGATACATCTAACAAGGTCGATACAATTGCCAAGATTGATATTGTAGAGAAGAGCATAGTGGAAACACATTTTGCTACTATAGAATAATAAGAAACAGGTTAGATAGACCTATCTACACCTACAACAAAAGGACAAGGTGCAAGTCAAGTCATTATGGTAGAATAGGGCAAGCTTGAAGAGAGTGAGATGACACCACAACTAAAGGAGAAAATGTCCATCCAACCCTTTTCAACCTTACTAGTATCTAGCACTCCACCAAGTCATACTCTTTAGAAGCCAAGCATAGATGCTACTCCATTGCAAATCTCAGTGCCAAGCCCAAGTTCATCAAAGGATGAAGAAGCAATTCAATATGGAGATGTGAGCCTTGATGAAGAAATTTTTCTACCCAAGTATGATTATGATACCATGACCATAGAAAAAATGGGCACATTGCAATAGGCCCTAGTAAGTTAAAAGCATTAGGGAATGCTTAGAAGAGAGCACATGCATAAGCAGGAACTACAAGATATTAAAGACATGTTTTTAGATGCATTTAGTCTGCTAACTCCTGATGAGACCAAGCCACCAATGGAATAGTTGACAGACATAGTGGAGAAGGTTAGTAATGAAGACCAAGATACAAATGTTAAGTTATTAGAATGGTCGGAAAAGAAGTTCGAAAATAAAGTGAATGAGAAAATAGCTGGTGATATAGCACTAACACAAGTTGCATTGGTAACTAAGGTTAATGATGTGAAGAAGGTACTTGAGAACATATTCTCATTGTACACTAAACTGTACAATCCCTCACTCTTCACCCAAGAGACCAGAAGTTACATTCTGAGTCTGGAGAGCCAAATTACTGCATCACTTGTGCAAAACTACCAATGAATCTAGCTCATAATGAGAAGCATTTCAAGACATTGCTTCAAACCTAGAGTCAGTTAACCATATTGACAGTAGATGAGGCCAACATAAGGGCCAAACTGACTAGCATCCAGGCAACTCTCACCCCTCATATGGAAATTTTTCACAAGGAACTAGGCTATGCTAAAACCCTAATGAAGAAAGCCCCCAATCTTTCTACCTTAGATGGTCTAGTCCACCTTGCTGCCAAGCCTGCAATCCAAATCAAGTCATTGGATGTAGCATGTGATAATTGGGATGCAACCCTTAAGATGATATTGGATGTCCATAAATATTTTTTGGACAAACACACAGTAAGTATATAGCCCATTGACATAAGTGTCAACAAGGGCGAGACATATTTTTGGGGGAGAAATAGAGCAAAGGGGGAGAATGAAATAAGAGAATGATGGAGACATAAGGGGGAACAAACAAAGAGGGAGCATCAAAATACAAGAAGTATCAGATGAAAGAATATCAACAAAACAAAGCATGACGTCAAAGTGTAGCGGAAGAGACACATTCAATCAGAAGGAGTACACAATTTTGGTTATAGAACAGACCTATCAACTTAGGGGGAGTTATCAAATTTTGAGGTATACAAGTTATTACAAAATTTTGATGTTTTGAAGTTTTTTATATAAGCTGAGCTAAGATATGTTATGCTCATAATTTATTAAGGATGATAATATATACTCAAGTATTTTTGGTACTCATGTCAAAGGGGGAGATTGTTGATCTCAGATTGGTTTTGAAAAGTGAGTGTCACCACACTTAAGTTATTTACTTAGCTCATGTTGAACTAGTAGTACATGCCGAGCACAACATATAAATAATAGACCATGCAAAGTCATAGTGAGTGCCGAGCCACTCATGTGCCGAGTCACTCAAGTGTCAAGCAAATAGTACATGTTGAGTGACACAAGAGCTGAGTAAATAGTGGATGTCAAGTGATACAAGTGCCGAGTCATAAGAGCTAGATTAGTGTATGTCAAGCATTAGAGACTTCAGATGTCGAGTAAGATAGTTTTGACATATTTGTTTGTAAAGGCACAAACTATGTAAACCATTTTTGAGCTAACTTAAGGATGAATTATGATATTTTGGAGATAAGGACAAATCTGAAGATGGATTCCCTATGCAACTACATGTAGCTAATCAGAAAATAGGAAGGATTAAGTGGAAAAATGGATGAATCTTAGTCGTAGATTCATACCTAACCCTAAGTCACCATAGTCTTCTTAAGGAGGAAAACTCTAGAGTTTCTATGAGTGTTGAAGGAGTGAAAAGAATAGTTTGCATGTGCAAACAAAGCATTCATGGTAGCTTAGAAGTTATGAAGTGAAACTACATTGCAGATTCAATTAGAACAAAATAGAGGATAGAGAAAAGGATACAACAAAGAGACATCTGATCAAGAATGATCAAGAAGACATTATTTAGAGGTGATGAGTTATCAAGCAATCAAGTACTAACCACAAGATCTATGCTAAGAAATTCTAACTGGTGATTTCAGTCAAAATCTCTTAACAAAGTAGTCCTAACAGGCTGTATGAAATCCTTTAACAAGGTGCTTACTTTGTTGTGAGTTAGAGTCCTTTAACTAGACACACTTCTAATAGGGTGTTGAAATCCTCTAACAAGGCGAGACCTAACAACCTTTCTCAGCCTTTAATAGGGTAGACCTCTCACAAGGTAGATCATGTTTCATGGTCAAAACATTGTAACCTTCATTAGATATACTTTATTATTGCAGTAGTGAAGATTTGTGGGTGTCATCCCTAACCCAGTTTTACCTTCTCACTTGGAGGGTTTCTGGGTAATCATATATGGTGCCATATATGTGTGATTTCTTATATGTTATTTCAGTTTACTCATTGGAGGCATGAAATAGATGTGTGGTGAAAGTTTTATGGTTCCAAGATTAAACTACTGATTCACCCCCCCCATCTCCCCTGAGAAGTTTACATTTCTTATTTGTAATTTCAACAAAATCATGATATAAAGATGATCTAGATAAAATTACAAAATCTTTTCCATAT
Source organism: Cupressus sempervirens (assembly GCA_028749045.1). Lineage (NCBI taxonomy): Eukaryota > Viridiplantae > Streptophyta > Pinopsida > Cupressales > Cupressaceae > Cupressus > Cupressus sempervirens. The sequence continues at coordinate 333,755,479 of CM053787.1, forward strand.
TTATAATACTCTCTCTCTCTCTTAGGTGTGCGTGTGCACACACACACACACACACACACACACACATTGTGCATTTCACTTAAATATTACTTCAAAACAATATTTTAATCATATATATATATATATATATATATAAAATTTCCATATACCTTCATTGTAATTGTTCTTAAATCATATAAGAAAGAACTATATTATTTTATACGTACATTTAAAATTTAATATAATATCTTCAAAGAGGAATTACCTTATGGTGTATTGGTGACTTGTTTGCACCATCAATGGTGCAACCAAGATCCAAGTCTTTGCTTAGAGCTCAAACATGTTTTAACATTGAGTTGGGTCCGTCTTGGTGGATATGTACGGAGTGGTTGTTGTGGAGGATCTTGAAGGTGGAGGAGGAGACAAGGACACACTTAATGAACATTGAGCCTTGTAGGTAAATGTGCTGTTTGTAGATCTGGATTGTCCTTGGCAAGTGCTAGTCATGGATTTTGTGTTTGTACCATGTGGGAATTTTTCACTTGATGTTTAACCCACATGATCCTTCCACTTCTATGTGCATAGGTCCTTCATGTTAATTGCTCTATTTTTTGGGTTTGGGGAGGAGGTCCCCTAGTTGCCGCCTCTGCTAGTGTAGACTAGGACAAAATTATTGTGATTAACCTATGAAAAAAATCTAAAAGAATTTAGTTTTACTGATAAGTCTTTTTTTTTCTCTCCATCTATTTATTTTTAGTTAGACATCATGTTAAGAAATTTATTAGAGTACTAGATGGAAATATTACATGAACAAGGTATCTATAAGAAATCATTATCATTAATTAAATACTACATCAAATAAATTGAGAACTTAGCCAAGGCATCTATATGAAATTGCCATCATAGATTTAATATTCCATCAAATATTTATTGAGAACTTGGTTAGAAATATGAAAAAGATTAAGATTAAATTAATCATTCTTATGAAGGATTGGTATGTAACATTTTGATTATATAACTAGAAGAAGGGTTCATATTTATAACATGAAAGTTTTCAAAAGAAAACTAAATGAATCTCACAGTAAATGGGGTTGAGAAAAAGAAGAAAAAATAAAGAGACATATTGTGAATGAAGCTTGGAATCTATTGAAAATAAGATTCCAAACTCTCCACAATATACTCATCCTTTTCAACTCCCAAAAGATTAAGGAGAAAAGGATACAAACCATTCATATTTTTTAAGCTTATATTTCAAGAAAAAATACCATTTAGTACCCTTTACTTTCATAAGGGAAAATAAAAGGCAACCTCCCAACAAGAGGATGAACAACAACAAAAAGTGGAGCTTCAAGATTATGAGACATATCATGTGAGATACTTTAAAAACATGTACTTTTGAAGGAGTAGCATGCATGAACAAAGATGGAGTATGAGTAGGAGGATTCATGGTAGGGATATTAGGAAATGCGTACAATAGCATCAAGAACAAGGATCTTGTAACCTAAGAGATAAATGTTATAAATTTTTTTTTTTACAATATCAAATGACTAGAAAAATTCATCCAAAAAAAAATAAAATTCTTATTAAACACTTAATAAAATACCCAATAATATCAATACCTCATTCCATTTGAAGAACTCCTCAACTGGTCTAGAGAATTAAAACACTACAAAAAATCTTTAATAGATGTCTACATACTAATTAGACCATTTATAGATACTTTCCATGAAGTTATCCACTATTTTAGGTTAATATATTGCAAACTAATAATCAATATATAATACATGTGAACTTTATATATTGTTAATAACTTTAGGTTTCTAGAGAATAAGATGTAAACACATTGTTTATATTCTTTACTACAATGACAAATTATTAGTACTTAAAAGTTACAAATAAGTTGTTTGAAACTAATTTGACAATATTGATATTCAATGTTAAGAGAAAATAGTTTCACCTTTATTTAGTTAAAAATATTATATTAAGAAATACTATTTAAAAAAAAAAAAATTATCTATACTGCAAATTCTATGCACAATTTCACATGTTTTTCTAAATTGATATTAAAAATCAACCGATTCATAGTTTATTGATAGAGTTATATTAATTGACAATAAATGTATAAAAATTAAACTTTACTGAATGCGAAATCAATGATCTTCTAAAAACTGAAACTAAGATTCTAGCTTCCAATAAAAATAAATTGCTACAAAAACTTGATTTTTTTCTCAATAATAAAAAATAAAAAATTTCATTATTCAAATTATCCTTTCCTAACATTTAAAAAAAAGATAAATCAGATTAGTAGTCTTAACATCACATATCTAAACACCATTGGAATCATAATTCTTTCATCTTGTGTACCTATTCCAACAAGAATGTGTCTTCAATTATAAAGTAATTAATGACATAAATTATGCAAAAATATCAATTATAGACTTATATAACATTGTGAATATGGTTGGAACTTCAATAGACAATATCAAGCAATAATTAAAGCAACTGACTTTAGCCTCTTTCCTCAATGGCATAAAAAATACTTCATTCAATGTTCTCATGTTTTCAAAGACATCGAGGGAGAGGTAAGACCATCTTCCTCCACAAATTATATCAGAAACCACAAACAGTATAATAATAGGCTTAGCTTACATGAAAATATTGTAGACTAGAATACTTATAAAAGACAGAAGGACCATAATTTATAAGACATTAATTAAAAAAATATTGGGTAGGGACCCATAGTTTCATCTTGATTTGTGTCAGAAAACTTATTAGTCCACATCTTATTGGTTCCTCAAATTGTAGTTAGAAAACCTCTGCGCCTTTCTTTCTCAATTCTAGGTAATCCGACACAATTTGGCCAATGACTAGGATTGGTGCTCGATGATCAAATCCTCTTCACTTGAGGATCTGCAAAAGGTGGGTATCCCTTATTGAAACTATATAATATAGCTCATGCAAATTTTATTAATTGATTTGTTGAGATAGCAAGTTATTCCCAAGGAGAAATCATAGGTGTAAAACTAAATGTTTTTGAATACTTAAATGAGTGTTTTAAATTTAAATGTATGATAGAAATGATAACAATGATTTAATGTGATGCTAATAATCAGATAAAGATCACCACTAGTTATAATTATTAATCAACTTAATCATAGCTAGACCATTTCTTTTCCATTGGGTAAATATAGTCTAACCCACAATAAAAGTATCACCAAACCTTTGGAGACAACATGTATATCATTAGTTATTGGACAAAAAAATTGAGGAACATTGACCTTGATCTAAATGAGTAAAACCCTGGTGATGGAGACCATTTTAGACAAACATTAAATAGCATGAAATATTTGATAATGAAAGATACATGTAAAGTTAAATCCATCGATGATAAGATGAATCCAAAATGAAAATACTCATAAATGAGTTATTGAACATTAGAAATCCAAATTGAGTATCAAATGAAAGCACCTTTATATTGTTGTATGGAATAAGGAACAACAACAAAACAATGCAAATTGCATAAATATTGAAATTTCATCAATCATTAAAGTTAAAATTGCTTTATAGTATTGCATATAAAGAGGAAATATATCCAAAATATAGGATTATATCTATATCATGGATAACTTGTATTGTATATAACTTCTATATCCTCAAATGAGATCATGACACCCCTTCTTATAAAAAATGAAGGGGTGCAATAGAGCTTTAGATCTCTTCATTACATAACTATTCGTAACTAACTAACTAATTATGCATAAAAACTAAAAGTTATGTTATCAAGGTTTGATGATCTCATTCTCCAATCATGACCTCTTCTTCTTCATTGGTCACTGCTTCCACATGCACCAATTTAGGCATTTCCATGTAATTGGCGATCCAATTATAAATTTGTGCATGCATTGGCCATGTAAATTTGGAAATCTCAAGAATAAACTTTTGTATATCTTGCCACTTCTTTCCTGTAGAAACTTGGACATTAGTCTGAAATTTGGAAAACTTTCTCAAGCCAAAATAATGGTCTTATCTAGTGGGATATGGAAATCATTTATCTAAAATATTTTATTGTCCTTGAAGCAAGTCATAGCTCTTTGTGGCAATGTCATCATCTCACTTTTTCATTCATCCAAGCTCTTGTTTTTTCCATCAGTTTTGTTCAAAGAAGGTATGACACAATGCTCAATAGAAGAAATGAGCAATACCTTTTGTTCAATTTTTTTTCTTGCTCCATATATGCTAGATTCTTTGATATGGCTTCCAACATATCAACAATATCCTTAATTATTCGAGGAGCATTGAGATCCCTTTTGGTTATTTCATAGAGCCAACCTAATCATAATAAGAAGGTTTCCATTTCCTTTCTAACTCTAGAGCGATATGGCCTATTTAACTCCAATTACAAAAATGTCTTCTCCATTAGTTCTGGTTGGCCAGGTTAAATCTAATTACAACCCCATTCTACCCACAAAGATACAAAGAATGTTTGCAATCACCCTATAGAAAAGTGTCCCCATGGTCAATTATGCATATTAGCCTAGTTACCATTACCCTAAAAGGAAGTTGAGTTAGGGTATTAGTGTAGGGGAACCTTTTTAATTGATCCATGTGGATCTTTAGTTATTAGAATTTCTCATGATGCAATAAGGCCTTATGAACCATTTAATTAGTGGATCTTATTATAATTTGTAGACCATGGGTCATTTGTTCTTTAATACATGTAATGGGTTGAAAAGGTGGTCAAGCTTGTCAAAATGAGGTAAAAATAGATGTAGTTATGTTCTAAGGTAATTTCATGAATATTGGGTTAGGTTGGGAGTCATATAGTCCCATTAATGTGATAAATGCAAAAGTTGCTCATAAGTTGCTTTGCGAATTTGACAATTTTTGAGGCATATTAACAACTATTAGCTAGGAGGTTGAATTTTAGTTGGAGGAAGTTGAAAAACATTCATGAGGATGATTTAAGGGATTATAAATGAATTCAATGTTGTTGATAAAGTTTTGGAAGTAATTGATGATCTTGTCATGTTAAAACATTAGTTTTGTCCCTTGCATTTGCACTATAACTTGGAGGAGTGTTAGGTTTCCAGGTATACTATGTGTTTTTAGAAGGTTTGGAGTTTTTTAGAGAGAGATTAGATTTTTTATTTGATGCCCTAGGCTTCTCAAGTTGATTTGAAAAGCCAAAATTGCTACGAAATTTGTGTTTCTCAATACACATTAAAGGGTATAGGTATGAAATGAAGGGTGTTTAAGGATCCCTTGATATATAAGACCCTTGGATGATTTTTATTTTTCAAGGAGTGTTAACTAGAGAAGATTTCCACACCATATTCCTTGTTCAAGGCCTATTAGGCATATTTGGTGTAGTTGTCATTGACTTAGTCAAACATCAAACCCGAAACTTCCCATTTTACAATATTTCATGGTGGCCCCAAATGTTTATCTTAAAATATTAATTTTTTGGAGCCTTGTATAAAATGTGGTTCATACCATCTCAAAATCTTTACAAAATTTACATATCTAGATACAATGTGGTTTATGCAAAATTTCAACAACTACTTTATATTGTATCCGAATGTGGTTGAAACTTGAGACAATGGATGTCTGCTTTATATGGGCGACAATATGAAAAATATTTCATTCAACGCTGCAATTGCGCTTGTGACATTTCAGAAACCATTGAGGGAGAGGTAAGACCAACTCCTCCATAAATCAAATGCTGCATATCTCTTATCACATTTAAGAATATAATGCAAGAATGAGATGCTTAGCTTTCATGAAATTACTACGATTTGCTATATTCATATGAGAACGAAAGCCTAGAATAAATATAAAAGCTATCGTGGAAAAACCATTAATGAAAGTGGTTTCATATCAAAGATCTTAGTCAACAAACAATGATATATGCCCGTTAAATGATAATCACACAAGTTGCTAATCGTCTTTCCTAACCTGGAATCTCTGGAAAATGTTTGAAGTCAAATTTATTCAATTGTATTCTCAATATATATATTGAAAGATTTTTCTAAAGATTGGAATGAAATCTGATGTAAAAAAATTCATTTAAGCTTGGCGAAATTACTCCCAGTGAGCAAACATGAGATGTTGCAAAATTATTACTGACGTGAAGGAAAGCAGATTGTTATCTATATGTGGCATCTTGCCTTTATAGTGGGCCTAACACTAACACTTTGTACAATATCCATGACAACAAAAAAGAAATTCTACCAGTCAATCGGCTAGCCTTAAACATCACACACTAAGGAAGAAATTAAGCCTGGAAAAGTAAGTCAAACTTTGACTATTTAACACATTTACACTACGAATCAAGCCTTAGTGTGTGATGTTTAAGCCGTTCGCAGTCGATCTAGTAGATATTTTATGTGGATGTGGCTATCCTCCCTACAAAAAAAAAATAAAAAATTTGGGAAAAAATCATTAGGTTTTCCTGAATCTGGGAAAAAATAGTTTGACTTTGTTTTGTCATTAGTGCATTTTGTTTGGAGATTAACTTGTCCCATTTTATGCCGACACGCATAATATTTCTTCTTATGCTTTAATCATAAATGACTTTGTGAATGTCATTGATAGTTCTACTGAGTAATAGTTCTCAGTAATCTTATGAGAATAATTGAGTTGACTTAATGTTTATCTCTATAAATTTATCCACCCAGTTAACATTTTCAAACCACACCCTCTATTTCTGGTGCATGGATTTTGAGGAAAATCATGAGGGAACTGCTGTTAAATCTCCCTCAAAAACTTTAAAAAATTCTACAGGCAATGTCTCTAGCTTTTTTGGAGGGTTTGAGGGAGATGTAAAAGCAGTTCATCTCATTTACTTATTTATTTTTGTTTTTTAGATTTTTATTCTCGAAGGTAAATGCTTCTTAGAGTCATCTAATTTTCTGAGCAGCTTAAGCATCACACACTAATGTTTAAATCTTAGTTTAAAAGTGTTAAATAGTCAAAGTTGACTTACTTTTTTCATACCTAATTTTTAATTTAGCGTGTGATGTCTGAATGGGTCACCCTTAAACATCACACATTAAGGAAGAAATTAAGCTTGGAAAAATATATCAACTTTGACTATTTAAAACTTTTAGCCTAAGAATCAAGCCTTAGTGTGTGATGTTTAAACAATTGAATGCATATGTGGCTTGAAAGGAGAAAGCATGATAATGGTTGCATTGTGATAGGAAGTAAAAATGCTTCACTACAACGAGCATCAAAAGTTTAGAGAAACACATAAACATCCGTTAAAGTGCATAGGCTATGTGATCTCTATTATTCACAATTATCTAACATGGACATATCACTCATGATCATTCATAGAGGATGTCAAATTAAAGACAACATCCTAATCATTTGAAAAAATAACTCAAATGTCACGGTAAGCTTAAAAAATATAGAGATAAAGGCAATAATCTCGACTCATCTGACACAAAGTTTTGGATGAGAGCACCTACATATACACTCTTGATGTTGAAGGATGAGCCATATGACTTTTAGATTTGTGTAGTCTTCAAATTGGAAGGTGGTCTCTCGCTATATGCAATAAAGTAGATTATAGGATGAAGAGGCTCCTAAATACATTGGTTCATAATGTGAAAGCTCATGGGTAAACAAAGTATTAAAAATTAGAACCAAAATAATGGTGACAAGAAATCACAAAAAGATAACTTTCAATATTCATATAGATCTAGCTGCACACAATGTGTTACAATTTCTCTCTATTTATAGAGAGCTCTCAATGCCTCAATACTAGCAGAGATCTCTAGATTTCTAATTGAAACAAATAGTTAACTTAACTATCTTCCATCCACGCGGGTAGAAGAAAGCTTAGGAGGAAGTTGTCTATCCAATTTTGTTGACAGCACTGAAGTTGTAATCAAATGTTGGTTGGAGAATAGGGAATGTGCACAAAAAATCTACTTAGCCAACAATAATCATTAAATAGAACACCAGTTAGGTTGTAGCATGAGGTGGAGATATTCATTATTCCAACACCCTCCCTTAATTTCTACAACTAGAGACTGTATATGTGGGAGAAATTGGAGAAGATATTCAAATAGAATGGGTCTCGACATTGAACCTTGTTAGGTACCCATTTTACAACATAAAAAATTTGGTTCACTATTAGTTTTTTCCTTGTGTTTGATACCATATTAAAAATTACAACCAAAATAATGGTGACAACATATCACAAAAAGATAACTTTCAATATTCATATAGATTTGGCTGCACACAATGTGTTACAATTTCTCTCTATTTATAGAGAGCTCTCAATACCTCTATACTAGTAGAGATCTCTAGATTGCTGATTGAAACAATTAGTTAACTTAACTATCTTCCATCCACGTGGGTAGAAGAAAGATTAGGAGGAAGTTGTCTATCCAATTTTGTTGATAGCACTAAAGTTGTAATCAACCGTTGGCTGGAGAATAGGGAATGTGCACAACATATCTACTTAGTCAACAATAATCATTGAATAGAACACCAGTTCGTTTGCAGCATGAGGTGAAGATATTCATTATTCCAACACAAAGAAGGAGTTTGGAGTTGACTATGTAAAGCAACATCTATAAGATTCTGGTCAAGCATCACTATAGCTAGAAATATGTGCATAGATGTGTGCTAAATGAGAATGAATGGGCAATGCATACTAAATTCTTGATTACACCATTGGATTTAAGGACCGAGATGTTGACATATGATGATGCTTATAAAACTTTGAGAAATTCAATAGAGATTTGCGTTGATGAGAGGATAGAAATAAAATGATAGTCCATTATCTTGCAACAATCTTTGATACCTCAATTTGACTCAATCTGGAAGAGTAGTGATTTGTTTGACAATATGCCTCAGTTGAACACATGATGGAGTCTATGATTATGATGATCAAGAGTGTGGATTTTGTAAAATGAGTATATTCAGCCTTTTTGTAAAATGAGTATATTCAGCCTTAGATGTGGTTCATGAAAAAGAGAAGTTGATGATAGATCATGGAGTGTGATTTGAAACGTTAATGAAATAACTCCTTACACAATTGATTCTAGAAACATCAATTGAAAAAAAGAAAGAGAAGTTGGTCAACAAATTTGGTTAAAGTACATGTATTCAAACACAAATTGCCATCAAATGGATTAGAGAAGACATATTGACACTTTGAAGAATATTAATATCCTTTCTTCTTTATTGCTATGTTAATTCATTGTATAAGAGGATACTTTTTCGAGTTGCAAGTATAGAAAAAGTTGATAAATTTGGATAAGGCATTTCAATCCAATTCACAACTTCAAAATTACTAGTTACTACTTTTCTTCTTGTAAAAGTGATATGTGTCACTTATTGTGACTTATAAGTTAAGATTTTCACTTTGACTTTGTAAAAGGTTAGAGTTGGTTGTAACATGCATTCTAAATTTCCAAACTTTAACTTTTGAGGTAATTACAAAACTAAAAGGCTAGCTTCTAGGTAATTATCTCTAGACCCTATAAATACAAGGCTTTTTCAATATAATAGGATAGGGAGGAGTGGAAGTGGGGGGGGGGGGGGGGGGGGGAGGGGAGGGTGGTGGAGGGGGTGAAGGGGACACTTTTTAGAAATGAGAAAACTTATGATGTAGAAGGGTTTTGAGTTTGTATATTCTCAAGAGGATAATAAAGAATACTTTGTTCGTATGCTCAAAATGTTCTTCTGATTGTGATAATTAATTCATCATATGTTAAATTAGTGATTGTTCTTATGCATTCATGTGGAGCATTTTACTTGATGAAAATAAATACATTCATCTCATGGTATCTTGATTTGGATGAACTCATGTAGCTTAAAACTTCATATGTTGTGATTCGTTATATTGCTTTCACCTTTTGTAAATCATTATCTTTTATGGATCTTAGTCAGTAGTCATATATCTACTATTGGAGTTCATATTCCTATCTTCTTTTAGTTTTGTTTTCTCTCATTTTGTGCCTTCAGGTGAAAAGTGTTAGGAATAAGGTGTCTCAAACTTGTATAATTCCTATTCTTATTATTTGTTTTGTAAAATGTATTTCTTGCAAATAATGTTGATGTGTCAACATCTTGAATTGTGTGTAAGGAGATCATGACTAAAACAGTTATGACAGATTCCTATGACACGTAAGAGCTATGTTAGGAAGATTCAATGATAGGTGAAGACATGTGGCAAATAAGATATTTGAGTAGCCCTAAAGTGAAGCGCATGTTATAAGAATTTTTAGGGTTGCGAAGAGATGCGATGCGAAAAAGGTGTATTGTTGGTACTGCGAGTAGCTACTGGAGTCTTCTGTTGTTGATGTTGAACTTGCATTGCAAGTGTATTGTAACCTCATGTTGAAGATAATACATTGTGCAGGTTTTGAAGGGGTGGGGTTGTTTTACCGAAAGGTTTTTCTCCATCGGCAAATCCTTGTGTTATGTGTTTCTTTCTCTGTCTATTTTCTGTATGCATGGTTGGCTGCAATATTGTTGTTCACATGATATTAAATCTGTAAGTGTAGAAGATTTTAATAGGATTTGCATCATACTTTCCTTATGAGATTAGTGTAGGAAACTGTTTCCGCACCTGAGTTTCCTTACAAGTGGTATTAGAGCTTGATCAACTTTTGATCCTAGTTGTTGGGTAGGGTTTTTTGAGCTAATCTCAAGTTGAGTGGGAGTCTTGTGCAGAGCATCCTGAATCTTATTTGCAGATTGAGATGGCAAGTTCATCATATGGAAGAATGGAGATGGAGAAATTTAATGGCACTAATTTCGAGTTGTGGAAACTCAAGATGGAAGACATGTTGGAAGATCGTGACCTATGGGAAGCGACTACAAGTGCTACAAGACCAGCAACTATAGCTCAAGTAGATTGGGATATCAAAGACCATAAAGCTAAGGGTCTCATAAGACTCTGTTTAACTGATGTAGTCCTTTTGAATGTTCTAGATGAGAAAATTGCATATAGTTTGTGGGAGAGACTTGGGGCCATGTATCAGGCCAAATCTTTAGTGAACAAGTTGTTCCTGAGGAAGAATTTGTATTCTCTGCGAATGGAGGAAGGTGGATCCTTAATGGATCATTTAAATGCATTTAATATGCTAGCTACACAATTGACATCAGCTGGTGTCAAGTTAGAGGAGGAGGATCTTTGCTACACACTTTTGTGTTCTTTACCAGATTCATGGGACCATCTTGTGATGGCTCTCGGAAGCACATTAGTCACCTTCAAAATGGATGATGTGGTGTCTTCGCTGCTATCAGAGGAGATGCGGAGAAAGGCTTTCGTTTCGAAAAAAGAAGCCCTTGCTGTTCATGGGAGATCCATGGAAAGAGGGAAGAAAAATGATAATAAGTCTGACAATAAGGGTAGATCCAAATCTCATGGGAAGTCAAATACTTCCAATAAGTCCAAGGAAAAATGTTGGAGCTGTAATAAGATTGGGCACTTCCGTAAAGACTGTAAAGAGACTAAGAAGAAGAAGAAAGCCTCAGATTATGGTTCTGAAAAATCTCAAGAAGATGGCAATGCATTCATCATAGCTTTGGCAGCCCATGCATCTGATGATGTGTGGTTGGTTGACTCGGGTGCATCTTTTTACATGACCTCTCATCGAAACTGGTTCTCAAGATATGAAGAGTTCGATGGTGGAAAGGTGTACTTGGGTGATGATTCTCACCTAAAGATAGTTGGACGCGAAAGGGTCACTATCAAATATCCTGATGGATGAGTAAATGGAATCAATGGAGTTATGTACATTCCAGGTTTGACACGAAACCTATTATCTATAAGTATGCTGAATGATGTAGGTGTGCAAGTTGTTTTTTCTAAAGATGGATGTAAGATGATGAGAGGAGCTATGGTGCTTGCTAAGGGTACTAGGAGAGGTACTTTGTTTTAGCTTGATGCACACATTTCTCAGTGTAATAGTTCTTCTATTTCAAAGAAGAGAGCAGCTATAACTTCATCCCCACCATCTGAACAAGCAGTAAAGAAGACTGTGGTTAGTGGTTCTGATGGTAGTGCAACAAGTGTACTTAAGGGTGTAAACACTTTGGAAGGAAAGCTTCCTGTAGAAAAGACAATGTTGTGGCATATGAGATTTGGCCACATTGGTGAGAAGGGTCTCAGAACCCTGAAAAATAAAAATCTCGTTGAGGGGTTAAATGATTGCAATCTCGAGATGACTTCTATAAACACTGTGTATATGGTAAACAAAATCATGTTCGGTTTTACTCTAGTTCTCACAAATCTTCTAATGTTTTGGATCTTATTCATTCTAATGTATTTGGTCCTGTAAAAGTTCCTTCAATCTCCAAGTCTGTATTTTTTGTATCTTTCATAGATGATTACAGTAGAAGGACATGGATTTATTTCCTTAAAAGTAAGACACAAGTCTTTAGTCAATTCAAGGAATTTAAAGCCCTTGTAGAGAATCAGACTAGTAAGAAGATTAAGTTTGTGAGAACTGACAATGGTGGTAAGTTTTTCTCAACAGAGTTTGAATAGTTCTATAAAGAGCAAGGTATCGAGAGGCATAAGACAACTCCTTATACCCCGGAGAAAAATGGAGTTGCAGAGAGAATGAACAGGACATTAATGGAGAAGGCTAGGAATATGCTTAGTGGAGTTGGTTTAGAAAAAAGGTTTTGGGCCAAAGCTGTGGCCACTGCTTGCTATCTGGTTAACAGATCTCCTACATCAGCCCTTGTTGGTAAGGCACCCATGGAGGTGTGGTCTAGTAAGAAGCCTTCAATTAGACATCTTTGTGTTTTTGGTTGTGAAGCTTATGCACATGTTCCAATGGATAAAAGATCGAAGTTGGAAAACAAAGCTGTTAAATGTATTTTCATCGGGTACAGTGCTAGTGTGAAAGGATACAAGCTTTGGGATCCTGTGACTAGTAAGGTGTTGTATAGCATAAATGTTATTTTTAGAGAGCTAACATCTTCTCCTATTATGCTACAACCAGATGAAAAAGAAAAAGATAAAGATGTTGTTCAGTTGCCTCCTACCCCTGAGAAGACTAAACAAAGAGACCATGTTGGGTCTAATGATGAGGAGAGCTCTAGCAACTCTGATAGTTTAGAAGAAGAGGAAAAACAACCTCAGCCTCAACCCTTAAGGAGATCCACAAGAGAAAGAAAGCAACCAGAAAGGTTTGGTTAGTCTATGTTAGATTCTAGTTGTGCTTTTTCTTTGATTACTAACACTGATGAGCCTAGATCTATGAAAGAGGCTTTGGACATGAAAGATGTAGGTTCTTGGATTGAGGCTATGGATGATGAGATGGATTCATTAGAGAAAAAAAAAACATGGGACCTTGTACCTTTTCCTAAAGGGAGAAAATCCGTTGGCTGTAAATGGGTGTTCAAGAAGAAATTTTGTGCAGATGGCAGTGTTGAAAGGTACAAAGCTAGATTGGTTGCAAAGGGGTATTCACAGGTAGAGGGAATAGATTATGGTGAAATATTCTCTCCTATTGCAAAGTTGACATCCGTTAGATTTCTGTTATCTCTTTCTGCATCATATGATTTAGAGATAGAACAGATGGATGTGAAGACAACTTTCCTTCATGGTGATTTGGAGGAAGAGATTTATATGTCACAGCCTGAGCACTGCATTGTTAAAGGTAAAGAATCCTTAGTTTGCAGATTAAAGAAGTCTCTATATGGTTTGAAGCAATCTCCTAGGATGTGGTACCTTAAGTTTAATGCTTTTGTGTTGTCAATTGGATTTGTAAGATCAAAATCAGATCATTGTGTTTATTTCAGAATTTTAAATGATTGCCTTCTTATTGTTGCATTATATGTTGATGATATGTTGTTGTTTGGAAAGGGTAAGGGTATGATTTCTGATTTTAAATCTCAGTTGTCAGCACAGTTTGAGATGAAAGATCTTGGGGCAGCTAGGTACATCTTGGGTATGGAAATTAGTAGAAAAAGGTCTAACAGAAAGCTTTGGTTGAGTCAGAGTAAGTATGTGAAGTCTGTGTTGGACAGGTTTAGCATGGCAGATTGTAGACCACTATGTGTTCCTATTCCTGTGGGAACAAAGTTATCTATAGATGATTGTCCAAAATCTCCTAGTGAGGTGGAGGACATGAGTAGAGTACCTTATGCTAGTGCAGTTGGCAGTCTTATGTATGCTATGGTCTGTACTAGACCAAACATTGCCCAAGCAGTGGGAGTCCTGAGTCAATTTATGGCTAATCCTGGATGGATACATTGGGATACTGTTAAGCGAGTATTCAGATATTTGAGGTACATCAGATTACTCCATATGTTATCATGGTAACTCTTCTAGATCTTAGCATTTAGTTTGTATTCATGGGTTTGTGGATTCAGATTGGGCAGGTGATATTGATCGCAGGAGATCCACCAGTGCTTATGTGTTCACTATGTTTGGTGGTGCCATCAGTTGGATGAGCAAGCGACAACCTGTGGTTGCTTTGTCCACTACAGAAGCTGAGTACATGGCTGCTACTCATGCTTGTAAGGAAGCCATTTGGCTTAAGAGATTGTGTTCTAATGTTGGTGTTGATGCAGAACAGATTACTATTTGGTGTGACAGTCAGAGTGCTATTTGCCTTGCAAAGAATCCAACTTTCCATGCCACAATGAAGCACATTGATGTGAAGTATCACTTTGTGAGAGATATGGTGGAAGATGGAAAGGTAAATTTGGAAAAGGTAGATACTTTGAAGAATGTTGCAGATGCATTAATGGAACCAGTGGACACTGAGAAGTTCAGATGGTGTTTGGAGTCTATGGGCCTTTCGGCCTATAGCAGTTAGTTCCTGTTATGTTCATGTTGCTCTTACAAGGTGTTCGATAAGTGGGAGAATGTTAGGAATAAGGTGTATCAACCTTGTATAATTCCTATTCTTATTATTTGTTTTGTAAAATGTATTTCTTGCAAATAATGTTGATGTGTCGACATCTTGAATTGTGTGTAAGGAGATCATGACTAAAATGGTTATGATGGATTCCTATGACACGTAAGAGCTATGTTAGGAAGATTCAATGACAGGTGAAGACATGTGGCAACTAAGATATTTGTGTATTGTACTCAAAATTTTTTGGGGTTCCTATTTTCTCGGAGAATGGTAACACCCTAATACGGTTTACCTTTTGGGAGTAGCCCTAAAGTGAAGCGCATGTTATAAGCATTTTTAGGGTTTCCAAGAGATGCGATGCGAAAAAGGTGTATTATTGGTACTGCGAGTAGCTACTGGAGTCTTCTGTTGTTGATGTTGAACTTGCATTGCAAGTGTATTGTAACCTCTTGTTGAAGATAATACATTGTGCAGGTTTTGAAGGGGTGGGGTTGTTTTACCGAAAGGTTTTTCCCCACCGAAAAATCCTTGTGTTATGTGTTTCTTTCTCTGTCTATTTTCTGTATGCATGGTTGGCTGCAATATTGTTGTTCACATAATATTGAATCTGTAAGTGTAGAAGATTTTAACAAGATTTGCATCATACTTTCCTTATGAGATTAGTGTAGGAAGCTGTTTCCGCACCTGAGTTTCCTTACAAAAAGTACACATAAAAATGAATACAACTATCATACGAGGGAGCTTGCCCTCTCAAATGCAGAGGAAGATTGCAAGTTGATAGTGATTAGTTGTAGTCTCTCCAACTATTGGCACATTTGTCACTATTCATAGGATAAACATATTTAGTTTTGAAGATTATTTCACAATGACAAATTTGTTTACCAACAATTTTTTTTTGTAAAATATTAATTATATTTAAATTTAAAAAAGGATTCTCAATTTTTTCTCTCCTATTTCAACAAAAATTAATCGCATGAATGTTCTAGAGCCCATTTTCATGTGACCTTTGTTCAATAAATGGTTTTTTAAAATTAATATAAAGTTTATAAGATTTATATTGTTATTTTATAAAAGACAAAAATGAAATTTTAAATATTTTATAAGAGAAATTTAGTCATAGTTAGAAAGTAGAATCTTAAATCATTCTAAAAATATAAACAAACAATTATAATAAAAAATTTGAAATTCAGAACACAACATATAAAATAAAACCAATTGAACTAGTTTGAATTAAAAGAGCTCTAGCAATCTCTAAAACTATTTATAAACATTTTTAATTAACATTTATATATTTAAAAATAAATTTAAATATAATATAATTATTTATTTAAAATAAAGTATAAATCATAAATAGGCAAGAGCCTACAACACAATAGTAAATTGTGAGCCTCTTAAAGAGGTCTTGGGTTCAAATCTACTCATGCTCATGCTTAATGAATAGCAATAATTAATCGCAATGCATAATAATTAATCTTGGCTCCTGCCTCTTATTGATCCAAAAAAAAAGCATAAATCATAAATTATAACTTTTCCATTCCTTCATAGTCATAAGTATGA
Organism: Cupressus sempervirens; assembly: GCA_028749045.1. NCBI lineage: Eukaryota > Viridiplantae > Streptophyta > Pinopsida > Cupressales > Cupressaceae > Cupressus > Cupressus sempervirens. The sequence continues at coordinate 333,771,861 of CM053787.1, forward strand.
CAATTTTGATTGTTAAAAAAAATAAAAATTATATATATTAACATATATCATATTATTAAAAATTTTATATATTTTTAATGATATGGAAAAATAGAAATGTTGTTATTTTCAATCATAATCATGTGAATATTAATGTTTCTATGTACACTAAAGTATGTATTTGTAATAATATTATTTGTATAAGTATGATATATTTTTTACTACTACGAGGATTGAACTGTGTAGTTTTTGAGTCAAACTCATTGACCCATATTTCATGAGTAGTGATTCACATGAATCCATCTCTTGTGAGAATAAATTGAACACATAGCACTCATTGGATCTAGGTGATGCTCACAAAGGTCAAGCATTGAGGCTTCCAAGAAGGTCACCCATCTTGGTACTACTCCAACTTGAGTACACTTAACTACAAAGTTCCCTCCATGGTTAAACCCACTCTCCTTGCAAGCACAATTGCAAAAACTTCACCAAGTGTTGTTCCTTATAAATTATTCATTAGAAAGCCCCTATAGCTCATCTATTGATAAGTGGAAGATATTTTCTACAACAAGACAAATTATGATATTGTTATCACAATTTAACTGGGTAGTTTTTGAGTTAGTGTAGTGCCTAGGTACCCTAGTTTACTTTTCATGTTATATTGCCAAATTCTTTAAGGCCATATTTTATGGTTATGTGTTATGATTTAGTGGTACTTGGTTACCAGATTTGATTGGATGTTATTTCATACTTAGTTTATATATTTGATGAGCTACTTGATACTCAGTTGTCTCATGTGTTCATGTTTATTCTTTCAATGATGATGCTTTGTATGTTCATATGGTGATTTCAGTTGTTTCATGATGATAGTTAGATGAATGATTTATATACGATTTTCTATGGTTACTTACCCCATACTTGCAAGTGTATGGTGTACATGTATGTTTTACTTTATGTTTGACATTTCTAATGTGGTTGAGGGAGGGAGTCATAGTCACTTGCTAGTCAGGATCTACATGATGTACCACTCCTGCCATTGCAAGTTTAGTTTAGATATATATGCATATGTCCATGTTCAAATTTTATGCAGATTACATGTACTAGGCATCGACTTCCCTAAATTGCCAGGATGAACATGCTCTATCATAGTATCTCAATGGTAAAGTGGGGAGATAGTTCTTAAGTCCAAATCCTAAACCTAAGCCAGTTATCTTAGAATATATGACAAATAGTTGAGTTATTCACCCTTCCAAATTTGTTAGAGTGACATGAATTCAAGATCTTTACCCTTAAGTTTGAACCTGTACTTCATTTTATAGATAGGTGTTCTTATCCAAAAATTAATTAAATAGAAGAATTAAATTTAAAAGATTTAATTAAAGATTCAAATTTGGTATAATTATATTTATTTAATTTAATAATAATTAATTTAAGAATTTCATTTCTATAATAAATTATAAACATTATTATTAGTTAAATTAATAAATATGCTTTTAAATATGTCTTATTATTTAATAAAAGCAAGTGAGAATAAACTAAATAAAGTTTTTTTTAACTAAAACACAAAAATTTTGCACATGAAATTAAAATAAATTAATTAATAAAAAGAAAAGGCTTTGTGTGTTCGTAAAACTAAAACACTAGAGGAGAAAGTTCGTTATTAGGAAATTAGAGCTCATTTCTCCATGCACATGTTTGGAGGAGCAAATTTTGGAAAAGGGTTTTAAAGATGAGAATTCTTGCAATCTCCAAGAATTTGTCTGGTTAGCATCAGATCGAGGTAGGAACTTTGTTGAAATCATCATAGTAGATTACTTCGAATCTTTTCTCTATCTTCTTTGTGTTTGTTTGTGGATCTTGTTTCCAGGGTATACTTTAAGAAACCCCTCCTTTAGAAAAGGTGTAAAAAATTGGCGAAAGGTGTAAAACACCTGACAAAAAAAATTATTTTTTGTGGTGAAAAAAATAGTTTACAAAGAAAAAATAATAATCTCCATTGGCGAATCATTCATAGTCTCTCAAACAATGTGTAAAATCTGGGCGAATTGTGTTATTTTAAAACCACAAAAAAATTATACATTGGCGAACAAAAAATAATAATCACATTAAAATTTTAAGTTTTTGGGCGAATCAATTCATTGTATTCAAGGTTAAAAAAAAATATGCGAAGTCAATGGCATCGGAGGTTCACAAAGGGTTTCATTAGTTTGAACTTTTATGTTACGAAGTCGCGAAAAGGAAATTGCATCATCAAAAGTTTTATTCAGGTAGTTAGTCTGTTGGTTGCGAGACCGTGAAATGTTAATTCAAGCAGTTTTCGCATGTTTGCAGCGGTTAAAGGGCAAGGACTTCCGCCAGTCGCGAAAAGGGAGATCGCAAGGTCGGAGGTTTTATGCAGGTAGTTAGTCTGTTGGTTGCGAGATCGTGAAATGTTAATTTAGGTAGTTTTCTCATGTTTGCAGTGGTGAAAGGGGAAAGATATGTCATCCTACGAAGTCGCGAAAGGTTAAGATGAAGCAGTGTTCGCCACTTCGCACCGATTAGAAGGAAATGGGTTTTCACAACTATGACAATGTGATGTGAAACGTGTTAAGTTCTGAAGTTGTGACAGAAGGGGAATCTCATTAGAAGAGGATATAAGGCTAATCACAAGGTCACAAGGATAAAGCGAATATTTGATTTAACTGTTGCGATAGCCCAAGAAAAGAAAAAAGAAGGGTTTCGCAGTTTCGCGAAAAGATTTCAAGGTTAAGTTGAATCGATTGCGATAGAGCGTAGAACGAAGGGTTTCGCAACTCATAAGATTGTACAATTGTCAATGATAATGTATTTTTGAAGCTTGAAATTTTTAAGGTACAAAAGATCAGGTTTTCAAATCTATTATCTGATTTCGGACAGCTGAAGAGTTGATCGATAATAATGGCAGTAGTTACTACTGGTAGTGATCAATAATAGATATCCATGCACGTGGAAGCTTTCAAACTTTAAAGCCATTAAAATTTAACAATTTAATGCCATGGCCCATGAGGAAGTTGTAGAAAACTAGAATTCTCAGGTATCTACAGCTAACAGAGCAAAAAGATTCAAGAATTTGCAGTAAGATCAGAATGGCACAAGCAGAATCATCAGTAAAGAAGGGCACTGGAGAGGGCAGCAAGGTTTCATTGTCTGCCAAATTTGCAGAAGAATTGTTGAAGATTCTCCCTAAATCTTCCAATGCTCAAAGTGCTAATGTCCACGTGTTTAGAGACGCTTACAGCTTCTGTAGAGATGCTCAAGTACCGTACACCAATGGAACTGAATTGTTCTTGTACTTTTACAAGAATAGGGTGCAGAAGGTTCCCGTCTCAAATCCATGGATGAGGAACCTGGGAAAGTTGATAATGCCGGAGGTATACGTGGATGTTGACCTTATCAAGGCACTGGTAAATGCATATAATCCAACCACTTGGTCCTTTCATAGAAAGGATATGAGCGTTCTCTGTACGTTAAGTAAGGATGCTTTTATTGAAGCATTTGATTTGCAGGGTCCCATGTTAGTTCCTATTAACCTGGAAAAATTGGCAGCAACATTTGAGAAACAGAGAGATTTATATACAACACATGCAATATTGCGACATATCCCGAGGGAAAATCAAAACAAGATAAAAGGAGAATTCCCAAAAATGGTTATTGATTTTATACCCTTGTCATATTTGTGTGCATACTTTCAAAAAATAGTTTTCGGATTGAACAAACTATTGGGAGTAGATGGATCCATGGATGCCTCCCCAGCATTGTATGTGATAGCTCTAGACATTTAGGACCCACATACTAATGTGGGGTATAATTTTGGAACATTCATTGCTGATAGTATTCATCAACAGATGGTGACAACTCAGCAAGGTGGTCTTGACAATTTCAAATTTCTACATTACTCGGTGCTTATGCATCTCATCCTCTTCTACAACATGGGCCATGTGGATTCCAGTTTCATTCAAGGTTTGGACAATTTTGGAGAGGCATTGCCTGTTCAAAGATGGACAAGATTATGGCAGAGGTTCTACTCTTTTTCTAATTCCCTCTCTTTTTATAATGATTTTGTTGCAACTATTCATAGGATGTTAGGTTCAAAATTGGAAAGATTACCTAGGTTAATCAGGAAGATTGTTAGACCAACTTTGTGTTTTGATGATGAGGGACCAATTGATCATGATTGGGGCAGTTCCTTTTTGTTAGCAAACTATACAATGATTAGAATTTTTGGTTGTTCCCAACCCCCTCATTTCTTGCTAAGATATGTACCAGAGAGGGTGGGTGTAGTGGAAATTTTCTGGCAGTTGTTATCGATGAATAGAGAATATCTAGGGCCAACCATTAAAAAGGGGTCTTTTGTGTGTAGAAATTTCAAAGTAGGGGATTTTGAAATTGGTAAAGAGGCCATTGAGGAAGTTGATGCCTTCCTAAGAGAGTTAAATTTCCCCACTGCCCCCACTAGGGTTTATGACCCATATAACATTGTTACAAGTGCTCTTAAACAAATGAGGGGTTATAATGTCATCATTGGAAGGAAAATTTGGGAAGAGGATGTCATTAGGGATGTATTGTATGAAGATGTCTGTGCTGATAGGATGCGAAAGTGGAGAGAAATCCTCTCAGTAGAGGAAGAAATGAAGAAAGTAGATCCTAATTTCTAGGGCTTCTATTCTGATTTACCCTATTTTAAACAAATTGATAAGTGTATTGAGGAGTTTGATAACATTATGGCTCAAGTTCCTCTAAATGCTAGAGATAGGGTAAACCCTTCTTCTCCAGAGGCAGATGTTGTATTGGAAATTAGTGATGAAGAAGATCATCCTAGCCCTTCAGACTGGGATAAAGGGGGCAAAAAGAAACAAAAATTGATTGATGTTCTGGAAAAGGCTAGAGAGAAAGCCTTACAAGTGCTTCCAAAAGGAACTAGGTATTTTGACGATGCCAGAAAAAAGTTCTTAATTGATCAAGCTACTAAAGAGGAGATGAGACCCAGTAGTTTAGAACTGCAGTCCATGATGTTGGATGATAGAATTATACAGGCTCAAGAATTCATGAAGGATGATGATTTTATCAAGAGTGAAGAATTCAAAAGTTTTCTGTATAAACTCAAACAGAATGAACTTTCTTTGCATGTAAAACCTGGAGACACAGATGAAAAAGTGACTGAAATGGTGTAGAAGCTCCAAGCCTATGATCCTAACAGTGAAAGCCTCACTGTAGAGGAGGCTAGGGAATTGGTACAAAGGAGTGGTATGATAATTTTCCCAGGATGGGATATTAGTTCATCATTTCTGCTTGATCAAATGAGGAGACAAGAAAAATCAATCTCTTATGAGGAGATTAATCCATTTGGTGAATTGCAGGGGGCAGGATTTAATATAGATACTAAGACAATGGCTATTTGGAGTGTAGCTCCAGAATCACAGAAGCCTACCCTGATGGAAATTAAAGAGACACTGGCAGGTAATGCAATTTTCTGGAATGCACATTCAACTTCTTCAGATCAAATTTATAACCTCCAAAACACTGCTGCTATGCTAGGCAAGAACAAGATTGATATTCTTCAAGAACGACTGGTGCAGACATATGAAAAGTACCTTGACGCTAGGAAGAAGTATGAAGAGGAAATGAGAAAAACATATGTTCTACAACACGCTTTGGAGGAATCAAAAAAGGAGAATGAAGATTTGAAAAGAGAAGAAAGGTCACTAAGAGTAAGGGAGGTACAAGACCAAAATATTCAAACTGACCAGATAGCAGAAGAACCACATCCAGTAACACATATGGATGTGGATGAGTTTGAGATTAGCAATGATGCAAAGATCAAGATAATGAAACAATTTTTGATTCATAGAATCACTGCTTTAAAGAGAGCCTCTGTAAACATACATAGTATGTACATTACTCTGCAGAGTAATGAATACCAATGCTCTGAGGATTTATCACTATTATCTCCATTGTATGCCCAGTGGGGGCCATACATTCAATTCTTTGATAGGTTAGTTCCTTTACTCACACAGAAAAAGGAACTACCTAAGGAGATCATTGTTCCTATAAGGAAAATATACATCAAGTTAAAGAATTGAATTCATTCTTCATTGGTAAGATCGAAGCAGTAAGGGGAAAATTGAAAAGCATAGCATTGGGTACCCTAGATTTCATTCCAACAATTTTGAACAATGAAGGGTATGTCAAATCTTGGCAAGAGTGGTCTGAATCTTTTGATCTAATATTAGACCATCCAAGATTTATAGAATTTTCAAGAGGTGAATCAAGTGATCAAGTTGTATATGATATGATTGATATGACATACAAAATTGAAGCAGATATGAACAAAATTAGTGGAGAGGGTAAAGCCATCACAGATGCAAAATGGACTAAAAACATCAGTGAATTAGAGGCAGTTAGAAATACAGCATGGCCTGTTGTGGATACAGATATTTCCATCTGGGAGGTTATAGCAGATATCAAAGCAATCCCTTTAGTAGAAGATGATTAGCACAAAAGATGGTGGCCCCGGGGAATCAATTGGAGGACAAGTGTTGCAGAAGAATATCAAAGAGAAGCTGTTCATCATAACAGATTACCTTACCTTTGCGTTACATCCACTGTGGGTAATGTTGCAGTTAGAACTGGAAGACAAGCTTAATGATCACTTGCCACTTGTCACATTTTGTAATTGTTTCCCCTTTTTCTGTTAAAATATGTCACAAAAGGTTTCAACATTATAGCAGATATCAAAGCAATCCCTTCAGTAGAAGATGATTAGCACAAAAGATGGTGGCCCCGGGGAATCAATTGGAGGACAAGTGTTGCAGTAGAATATCAAAGAGAAGCTGTTCATCATAACAGATTACCTTACCTTTGCGGTGCATCTGCTGTGGGTAATGCTGCAGTTAGAACTAGAAGACAGGCTTAATGATCACTTGCCACTTGTCACATTTTGTAATTGTTTCCCCTTTTTCTGTTAAAATATGTCACAGAAGGTTTCAACAAATTGTAATGATTATCTTAATTGTTGTTATCTTTTGTCTTTTGTAATGAATCATTATGTAACCTTTGTAAGCCTGAAGCTTGTTGCAACTCAACTGATATAAATATGAGTTCCCAAGGCTTACAAATGGTTCGATCTATTGTTATTTTTCAGATTAAGACTGAAGTATAATTGAGCAGATATTGTTCCAACTCTATGTATTTCAATTTTCCATTATGTTTTGTAGTCAGTAGTTCTTTGTGATGTTATGGGCTTTGCACACGTCTCTATTATCTCTTTTTTTATTATCAAACAACTAAATCAAGAGAAAGATACAAAAATAACATTGTGTCAACAATATGAATAGAGTAACAAGTAACAAAAATCTTGAACTCAAATCAAGAGAAAGGCACAAAAATAACATTATGTCAACAATAGAGTAACAAAAATCTTGAAGTCAATTTTTGTAAATTGTAATTGCAATATGACTGAATAATGAATATGGAAGAACTGAAGTAGACCTATAAATTCCTTAGAACTGAATGCTACATTACTAAATCACAATTCACTTCATTGAATCAGTCTCAAATATGAAACTGAAGTCTGACTAGTACTAATAGGTTCCTCTTCATTCTGAATCGGGTATTCAAAATCCATAAAATCTTCATCTTCATTTTGACTTTGAGACCTAAATTCATCATTTATGTTGGAGTCAGCAGTAGAATTAGAACCACCATCTTTTAAAGTGTTGCAAAGGCCTCGCCTTTCACGTGTGGAATTCCAAATGGCCAATGACCTATCATAAGGAAAATCTCTAACATTGTATTGAGTAACAAACAACCTCAAACAAGTTTCCAAATTTTTGTCTAGTTTGTTTCTGACATTTGATTTCAAAAACCCCAGTGCACTGAAAACTCTCTCATCTTCCACCGACCCTAATATCATTGTTTGACATAAATCAGAAAGTTTGAAATATTCTGATATTGAAGTACATAATACTTCACTCTGACTTATCCTTTTCCAGAGCCTTGTTATTGCACCAGGATCGAATGGATTCTCAAAGTTTTCCATCTGGTTTTTCATACACAATGCAAAAAGTTTACATTGATTTTTAAGATTATTTGAATCTAAGATTCCTTGTATTAGTTGTCCATTGCAATCTATATGCTTTGAAAACTCTGTTATCAATTCGTCAAGTTTATTATGAAACAACTTTGGATCAGTTGGATTATGTCCAAAGTGTTTCCAAAATTGAGGAAACACACAACTCATGGCTTCAAGAATTTCTTCTCGAGGGAATCTTTCACGAATCTCACTTGAAAGTTAGTAGGAAATAGACTTCACATTTTCACTAACAGATTTAACAATCTTGTCAAAATCATCCTTTCTAACTAGTAGTACTCTGCCTCTCTTGGTTGTTTTAGATTGGTGCATTGGTATTTGAAATCCTTTCACAAACACACATAGCTCATTTTTCCCATTGAATTGTACAAAATTCTCAGCATGATTCAAATATGTAATTATCTCCCACCTTGAAAAAATTGGGCTATGACCTGAGAGATCTGAATACAAAGAATCCAGAGCCATGCATGTCATTTTACGTAAATCAGAATACTCATGAATATACATAGTTCTGTCTTGGGCTTTCTTAACAAGTTTTTTCATTAAATCTAGCATGGGGAGAAGAGTGGCTAAAGTTAATAGGTTCTCTATATCACTTAACTTATTTAACAAATCAGGAGCTCTATCCACTGTAAGGCGTTGCTCATATAGAACTCCAATCAAGGATTGATATTCTGCTAGAACTCGTTCTGCTGGTCCATGCAAAGATATCCATCTGGTCTCAACATCCTTGAGAATCTTATTTCTTGCTATTACTCCCTCAGAAAAAATCTTAAATTTTGCAAAGCGTTTAGGACTTCTGCAAAAGTACGAGTGGAGCTCACAGATTAGATCTTCAACTTTTGACACTGTAGGAAAAGTACTTACAATCTTATATGCTAAATTCATTTGGTGGGCCATGCAGTGTATGCCAAGCATATAAGGTGCAATACTAGTTTGTAATCTTGCACAAAGACCAGTCCTTTGCCCTTGCATTACTGCAGCTCCATCAGCTCCGACACACACTAACTTCTTTGCAATTGTCAAGTCATCCATGCCAGCAATTTCATTCAAAGCTTTCTTAACTTCTAAATATAATTTTTTTGCAGTTGAATTGGCCCTCATTTTATGAACACAAAGTAGCTTAGCTTGACAGACATGATCTTTTACAGTATATACATGCATACAGACCCAAGTAGTGTTATCTACTGCAATGACTTCATCTAAGGATAATGAAATGAACTTGGATTCTTTTACTCTCTCCTGTACATTTTGCTTTTCCACCTCAGCAAGACAACTTGCCATTTCCCATCTCGCGTATATTGAACAATGTGACATAGGATAGTGAGGAACTCTCAAAAAAGATAATAAATTACCATATTCTGAAAAGTCTCTCATAGGACGCCCTCTAGATAGAATATGAAAAATAACACTCATCTGAATGGTCTTTGCCAAGTTTGCATCATTGGCTGCATGTTGAAGCCCATCCTTGATTGGATTGCCACTACTGCCACTACCAATTACCGCTATTTTCTTGAAATGCTCTTCATATTCTATGGCATACTTAACATGAAGGCATTCTTCCTTTTATTTCCATCTCACTGTCACTACTTCCTTTCCATCTATGATTTGTTTTTCATAAACCTTACCAATATGTTTTTCTATAGTGTCGAGCTTTAACTGCAACTTTTTCTCTCTTTTAGTTTTCCAGGTACAAATCGTACACTTGCATTCTGTTGGTGGTTCATCATTGTTTGTGACTGGTTTAATAAACCAGTACTTTGCTACCCAATCAACCTGGAAAGTCCTTTTCATTTCCCACTCCTGCCCCATTTTTACATTCCTTTTTCTTTTCTTCCTACCAACATCAATATTATCTTTTGCTACAACATCTTCTGTTGTTCGAACATTGTTATCCTCGTTTGATGCATTTTGATTTAATTGAATAACAACCTGCTCTTCTAGTGGTGGTGAGGTATTGTGATTTCCTTCTGCACTTGTACTTGCCAAAGTTGGTGGGCCAGAAACATTGTCAATTCCAAAGAAAGCCTTTATGGTAGTATCTCTAAGTTTTCGGCATTTTGATGTAAGATTAATCCCTTCACTGCCCTTGGGGGTCTTTCCCTTGTCACTTCCCTAAGACTGAGCAATATTAGTTACAGACTCACCCTCCCCTGACATCTCAATCCACTGATAATCTGTTTAAACTTTACTTCCCTGAGAATAAGTAGTATTACCTTCAGTATCCGTTTAAAACCACAAAATATTTATACATTGGCAAACAAAAAAATAATAATCATAGTAAAATTTTAATTCTTTTGGGTGAATAATTTTATTGTATTCAAGGTTAAAAAAAACATACCATGGAAGGGCTAGGGAATTGGTACAAAGGAGTGGTATGATAGTTTTATCAGTTTGAATTTGGCAACTTGGCAGTTTTGAAACCGTGAGAAAGGCTTTAACAGGTCTATCGCAATGTCACTGTCAAAGTGAAAGTTAATAGTTTTGTGTTGCGAAACCGCAAGGAGGGCAGAGATCGCATCATCGCCAGTTGAAAAGATAAAGGAGATTGTGTTGCAAAACCGGGAGGAGGGTAGAGATCGCATCATCGCCGGTTTAAATGATGGTGAACTTTTATGTTGCGAAGTCATGAAAAAGGGAGATCACACCATCGGATGTTAGCACTTCGCAGCGGTTAAAGGGAAAAGACTTCTAGAAGTTGCGAGACCACGATGGCAATGATTTCGCATGTTTGCAGTGGTTAAAGGGAAAAGACTTCCAGCAGTCGCGAGACCGCGATGGCAAAGATTTTGCATGTTCGTAGCGGTTAAAGGGAAGACTTCTAGAAGCCGCGATACTGTGATGGCAAGGATTTCACATGTTCGCAGTGGTTTAAAAGAAAGACTTCCAGCAGCCGCGAGACCGCGATGGCAAGGATTTCGCATGTTCGCAGCGGTTAAAGGGAAAAGACTTCCAGCAGCCGCGAGACTGCAATGGCAAGGATTTCGCATGTTCGTAGAGGTTAAAGGGAAATGACTTCAAGGGAATCTTTCACGAATCTCAGTAGAAAGTTGGTAGGAAATAGACTTCACATTTTCACGAATCCATGCATGCAAGCTTTAAAAACCATTAACATCGCCAGCAACTTTCAGCATTGCGTCCACTTTTTGAAAAATTTCTAATGAAAATGAGATAAGAAAGGAAACTGTAGATAAGCTTCTGATTAAATTAAACTACATAAGCTCAAGGAGAGTATTTTACAGCACAGCTGCACATACCAGTGTACCACCACTTGTGGAAGCTATCTCTGGAGTCTGAGTCATGCCCGCGATGTGTCCTGCGCTGCCAGAAATTTGATGGAGTGCCAGCGGTATTTAGTGAATGTCTCATTGCTTGGGCGAATTTGGATTTATACACATTACAAATCAATACAATTACCAATTTACCACACCAAACGAGCTGACTCCTCCATGACAAAATGAAAGAGTGTTGGCGAAATGAGCCGACTCCTCGACTTCCCATAACGTGAAACGAGCTGACTCCTCCATGGTAAAATGAAACTAGGATGGCGAATTCTCCCATACGGCATGAAACAGAAACTTGAAACCCGGTGAACATTCCACGATAAGCATTACCTGGTCGGCTACGTGAAAGGCGATACCGCTAGGGAAAAACTCAAACGTAACATTTGCCTTGGCGATTACAATGTTAGGCAACCAGGTAAACCCAACAAATTTTGGCGACCAGGAAACTATGGAAGGGCTCAGAAATTGCCTAAAATAACATTGGCAAAACGTCAAATTCGCCAAAATACGAAAATTTGCCACTATATTATACCCTGCTTGTTTCAGAGATTGATTTTTGGTTGAAACCTTTGTTTGAAAAAAATATTATTCTTTGTTATTGAAATGTCTGTGAACACAAATTTAATTGGAAACCCTTATATTGTGAATTGATGCTGGGATTACAACATAGCTAGGGTTTGATTTTTGAAAATCAGATGTGTATTAAATTGGTAATTGATTTAATAAAACCATTGTCATCCTTATTAAAGGGTGGGGGACTACTAGAAAGAGTCACATACAAGGCCTACTATACCTGCAAGTTAGTTAAAAAAGGTATAAATTATAAAATTTACATTTTTTATAAAATATATTTGAAAAACTAACTAACTAACGAACTAACTATTTTGGAAGGTTTTTTCCCCCCCTTAGCTAACAACCTTTGGGTACGCAACTGCTTAAATAGTTCGCGACTGCCAAAGGTAGCCTATAACTACTTGTGCAGACTGTGTGAGGTAAGTTAGGGTAGGTTATTTTAAAATTTGTTTATATATACATTTATATATGTATATATATGTATATTTAGATATATGTATATATATATATATATGTATATATATGTATATGTATATATGTGTATATATATGTATATGTATATATGTGTATATATACATATGTATATATATATATACATATATATATATATACATATATATATATATACAATATTTAATGAAAGATTTTGTTGTATAGTTTATTAATGAAGATATATTTAAAAATGATAATTGTAACTTCAATTTTTAATTAAGGGAAATTTTTAATGAAAATCTGATAATTGTTTAATAGTATTTCATTTTTTTATGAACATGGTTTTTTTGTACCGATGTGATTTTAATGGAATGCTGGGTCACTTGGAATACTGGTGTACTTGAAAAAACCTTAGCAAATGTGACACTTTGAAAATGAAAACTTAAACCCTTATTTTGAATCGATCTTTATGAAATTATGATACAAACCAAATGAAATTATGTAACTACACTAGTTTTAAATTTCTTGATGAGATGCATGATTTATTTCGTGTTGGGGTTTGGGTTAAACTCAGTACATTGACCAATTAGGATGTTTACCAGAGGCTTGAGAGATTTTATTTTATGATGTTGTGCAAATATTGTGATTAATGTGATTTGACCTTTGAGGTATTGATCAATGTTTATATTGTGATTTATAGTTGCTTGTATAGAATTGATGTGGTCATTGTGACTTTATGAGATTTTATTTTATGAGCTTAGGGTAGGTTATCTTTATGTATGTTGGGAAGTGACTTGCAATGGAGGTTATAGCCCTAAAGAGGTTGTCTAGGAAACCCATTGTAGGTTGTATTAGTAAGTGATAATAGTTCATTCATTGGGTTAAAAATAAATTGACAAGAGTCAGTAGATCACTTCGCCCATGCCTCAAGTGCTAGTATAGGCTAGGATGGAAGCAGTGAGGATGCTTGGTTGTGACCTTGCCTCATTAGTATGCCTTGTGTGTAAGAAAGGATATTGATGCCACATAGAGTCACTAGGAAGTTGGAGTCCAGAGAGGTTGCTAGGGTAACCTTAGAGTTGGCTCATGCAATGACACTTGCCCACTTACATAGTAGGTTTCTTGCATGTCTTTTTAACCTCTCAGATTAGATTTTATGTGTGTACTTGGTACCTTTGAGATAGATTGCTATCAAGATTTCCTTGAACTAGATTTTAGTTATGACTCTTGGATTGTTATTCATATGGGACTTGAGATTATCTCCTTAGCATGATGGAATTGGGCCATTTAAGTTCAATGAGGTCAGGTGGTAGTGTTTCTTATACCATTGGATCTGACAACTGGATGCCATTGCTAGACGTAATTGTGTAGTTGTTCTATTCTTATGATTATGTTTTTTGGTCATACTCTGATGTATTGTATTCAATTATTGGAGACCTTATGATATGTTGTATCTATTCATGATGTATATTCTTTTAGAATTTCATACCTTGTGACTTCTATAAAGAATGATTATGCATTCTGGTTATGCCATGTGGCATCTTATGTATTTGTATATTATTTCACTTATTTCATACTTATAATTATTCTATGATGTGGATTTTTTTATATATATTAGATTCAATCTTAATAAAACTTTGTATGTGATTTAGCATCATGGAACCCTTAAAGAGATGTAACTGTTAATGTATTACTTTGTATGTATGTGAGTCATTGCTTCCACTATGTTATCTCTTGTTGTTTCAATCTTTCAATCTTTATTTTTGGAAAAATTAGTGACATAATAGGTTAATTTCTTTTGGGCTCCCTAACACAATGTTACAATTAGACTCATTGACACATTTTTCATTAGTAGTGATTTACAAAAATCCATCTGTCATGATAATAAATGGAACATTTAGCATAGAGGTGAATCACCTAGATCCAATGAGTGCTAAGTGTTCCATTTATTCTCATGAGAGATGGATTCATGTGAATCACTACTCATGAAACATGGATCAATGTGTTTGACTAAAAAACTAGACATTTAAATCATGAGAGCAATATCATAATATGTTATGTTATAGATCCAAGTGCAAAAAAATAAAGTGGCTCTAGAGGTGGCTCACCTTCAAGAGATCCTTTAGGATTGGAGAAATGCCTCTTGTAGGGTGAATCAAGTATCATCAAATTATTCCTTTGTTGATTGTATTCTTCCTTGTCGACATTGTCACAGGTACAACTCTTATGCTTGTTGCTCACAAGCCCCATGGTCCAAGGCCCTCATTGCTTCTTTAATGGAGGATGGAATGAGTGGTTGTGCCACTTTGTCTCTCCTCTATGACATGGCTTTGGTTGGTTTCCTACTACTACTCCTATTACTTCTACTACGGGGTGGACTCCTGCCACCAATGACAAGTGGTTTCCTCATCAATCACTTGTCATTTCACCTCCCATGGGGGAGGAAGAATGAATTTTTTTTAGAATGATGGGTGCTCTCTTCCAGAACCACCTTCCAACCCTACTAATGTATGAGGATCTAATGGTGGCCATGATCCACTTCCTCAACTAACATTGCTGTTGCATTCTGAAGGTTTTTTACACTATTTAATCTATATATATTTTATGAATATTTAGTGTGTTTCGGCCTAAGCGTCACTATAACTTTATTTGTAATAATATCTGAGAAAGTTTATTTCACTTGATACAGTTACAATCAAACTCTATTGAATCTTATTTTTAGCAGCATCTCCCTGGCAACCTTAATTTCTCATGGCTCTATAGACCTTTTAATTAGCTTAGTTTATATGTTTAAAATATTCAACTACAATTCCCTCATGTAAGCCATGTATTAATTTGCACGTTGAATCTTTCAAGACTTCAAGTTTTGTGAAATCTTAAAGTTTTATCTTAATTATAAAACAATCCTTTCAACCTCAACACCTTATTTATAACTAAATAAATATTATAAAACTTCAAATTTTTTTATTCATAACATATTTGTGCAAATTCTCTTTTCAATAAATTACTGCTTAGGCATATGACAGTAATCAAATAGTTGCCAATAATGATTTCACACATTTAAATAATAGAACTATTATGCTATGATCACATGATAAGATATTATGTATATTATTTATTATATTCATATTTTTAAAAATTTATTTTTTATTTGATTAAAATATTATTTCATGTGTATTGATATATTTTTTTAAATTGTAAATAATTGTTCTATTCTATAGATTTTTGTTATAACTATAAAAATACCTATAATTCAAATATTTTATAATGATTTGAAGCTAGTGGGATACCTAGTACAAAGACATTGATGATTTTATTAGGCTGGTAATAAAGTTCAACTAGTTTTGTTTTTGAATGTTTACAATATTATTTTAATTATTTTGTACAAATATGTATTCAAATATCTATTGCACACAAATTTTGAATGGACAATTGAGTATCATGTTTATATAAAAACTATAATTGGAAAACTAAATCAATATGATTCATTACATGATTAAATCATATCACTTTGACATCGAATTCATACTATTAATTAGTATCTAGTAATAAATTATTAGTAACGAATTAAGTTTGAAAAAGTTAGAGGCCAAGTTATCCTATTGGATTTCTAAGGCATTTTCCTTTTCTTGGAAATTTCAATTTCCTTCAAAGACCATTTCAGCCACACATGTTTACTATTCATCATGTTGACATCCTTCCAAAGGAGCCTATGAAAAACAAGAATATTTGTTGAGGGACTTCTTGTAGGCCTCAAATAATCAAAGGCATGCTTTTCACCATTTTTTGTGGGAGTATTGTTGTTTCCCTCACCATCTTGGTGGGTTTGACCTCATTTCAACACATAGTTGAGGCCTAGATCTCTGTGTCAAATGGGTGGTTCATAGTATTAAAAGAGATGAGGGATATGAATTTATTTTGAGCCATTGCATATTCTTTGGCTACCCTTCATAATAAGTGACCTAGAGAGATATAGGATTTCCAACCCTCCTTTTCATGTGAGATCATGTAAAAATCCATGGGTCTTTTTCTACAAGGAGCATTTGGCATGAACAAGAGACTACCAAGTCTTGGCTAAGATGGAATGGTTCTAGTTTTCTAGATGGTATTTCTTTTGATAAAATTAAGTTTTCATGAAAACTATTAATTTGGATGCAAGCGCTTCCTCTTGCCTAGGTTCCAAGTATCCATGCTCTTCCCTTTTACAAGCATGGGCTCGAGACTATGTATGATCATTTTTGGAAATGAAAAATATCCCTCCATATTTGGAAAGATGCTCAAATACAATTTAAGCTAACCTAGATAAGGGTTTGGACATATTTGAAAAACTTGTAACTCCCTTTTAGCCTCCAAAGATTTTGCATTGTTTTGGGATAACAACTCTACTCCATGGTGGAAGGACTAGTAATGGTACCTAAATACAACTTTCCAACATTACCAAAGAAAGAAAGAATATGTACATGACCCATATTCCACTTGTTAGTGGTGGAAGTTTTGAATCAATGATGACACTCACAATCCTATCATTCTACTTGGAGGTAATGTTTTATAACTATTTAGTTCAATATTATTGAGCTTAAAATTATACATGTTACCTGGTGTATTTTATTTTAGGATAACCTTTGGTTTCTCATCTTAACAATTTAGGTATTTCAAATCCTCATTTTTCCTTTTTTAATCAGCTAAAATCTTTTCTTCATCTCTTCTAGTTTTGTTGAAGAGTTCAAAATTATTGGGTTTGGATTCACAATCCCCCCTTCACCACACAATGTTTTCCCAGAACATGGTTCTCCTACAAGATAATCCTAGATTTCCATTCTCATTCCTACAACTTTGGCACACTTTTAAATTGGATATTTTATTTGTAATTTGGAAAGAAATAAATATAGTTCTTTTTTCAAATATATTAATTTATAATATTGTATATTTTATTGCTAAAGCCCATATTTGCAATAATGTTATGCTTCAAATTTAGGTGCAAGTTGATAAAATTACCCTTGATTTTTTTCATTCATAGGAGTTCCTTCAATAGTAGGGTAATACTCCTTGAACTATGGATAGAATTTATCACTACTACATTTGATACCAAATTACCATGATAGGTCCATCGCAATTTTGGCATCACAACTTGTCATTGCCGCAATTCTAATGACTTACCATCAAAATTGCAATCATGACAAGTTGCAATGCCAAAATCATGATAGACCTACCATGGTAATTTTTTATTAAATTTAGTAGTTCCTCCACATGTTTCAACATTTGCCTCTACTTCTTGTGGTCAACATCATAGTATAAATAGCTCCCATAGGCAGGACAATTATCATTCTTAACCTTTGTGTTATCATTTTTCCTCCATGCCACCATCCACAATAGGGTTTGATTATTCCTCCACACTTGTGAGGTTCTCCCTT
The DNA here is from genome assembly GCA_028749045.1 of Cupressus sempervirens. Taxonomy (NCBI): domain Eukaryota; kingdom Viridiplantae; phylum Streptophyta; class Pinopsida; order Cupressales; family Cupressaceae; genus Cupressus; species Cupressus sempervirens. The sequence goes on from CM053787.1 coordinate 333,789,650, forward strand.
GGTTGGGAAGTGTTGGCCACAACCAGTAAGCAACCTCTAACTATCATTGGTTGGCCAACTAACGACGACAACTTAGGTGTGTCATCCTCTTCCAAAGATTTCCCTTATCTTGCCTTGCAAATCTATTGTTGGAGAGAATACGATATGAAGAAGATAATAACTATGAATGGATTCTACCAGACCCTGAACCAAGACAAGAAATTGGTTGGGGAGGAAAGAAAGATGGACTGAATCCTTTGCCTCTTTCTCCCACTTCTCTAGCGTAGCTTGAGGGTGTTTCACTTTTGGGCTTGGCCCTTTTATTTGTCAAATCATGTTCCTTAGCTTGGCCTAATTGGCTTTATTTTAGGTTGTTCCTTATTTCTAGGCACAAATTTTATGACTATTTTCCTAGGGCTTACCCCATGTTAGCTTCTTTAGACATGGTTTCTTTCCTCCCATCTCTCCTCTTGTGATATATTAATACTTTTTAAGGAATCAAGTTTTGGTTGCATATTTCCATTAAAAAAAATCATAGCATGGGTTTTTAGAAAAGGCTATGGACCATCAAAGGATAAATTTTTTCATTTTTTTATAAGTTTCCTAGTCTCCCAAAATCATTGAATTATATCAAGTAAGAACACAAGTACTTGACCAATGGTAAAAATTAAAGGACATGATATAAATAGTATAAATGATGCATCATAGGGATTCCAAATATTAATATTTAATTTTTGACTATTTTATTCATTTTAAATATGTGCGCGCGTGCGCGTGTGGATATACAAGCCCATAGCTAAATTGATGGTCATGGATTGTCACTTTCTAAAATGAGTTACTATTGCAATACTTAACAAATGAGACAATACCATTACTCTATAAATTTAATATTTCTTTCATAGAGAATAAAAAATGCTATTAATTCTAGAATTTTAAATAATAAAGTTGGTCAAACAATTAGTTTAGGTACCACTAATAACATTTTTGAAAGTAACTTTGGGAAACTTCTTATAAGTAATTTCATTCTATGCATACTTTTGTACTCTTACATTGGGTAAGTATTCACTTGATAAAAAATGTTGAGCCCTAGTTATGTAAAAATAATTCATGTGAAATAATATTAAATATTATATTCTATTTTAAACTTTTCTCTAAATTATGAAACATTACTCTAATGATTGTCTATTATCCACCTTTAAATGTAGAATATGATGCCATCTTGAATGCTCAAAACTTGAACTTGACCCCTCTTTCATTTCCTTTATAATGCTCGATTTTTTTCTTACTAGGATATGAGGATGTAAGATGATGCAATGTGATATGATATGTGATAAGAGAAGATGTCCCAAATAAGGTGTTAAGTTTTGATTTTATACGCCACCTCATGAAATGTATTTTAATTTATGAAGGAACCCAACATGGGAGATGAATCACCACTTAAATTGTTTAGTTGTTAAAAGGGTCCAAATTTAGGACACTTTAAGATATTAAAGGGAACATAACATGCTATTTTCTATTGTGATAGTATTAAAAAAATAACCATTGTTTAGTTTGTAAGTTGAATCTAGTTTGATCAAAGAATGGAATGTAGTGCCTGCCCCTAGTTCACATTCTATTATCATTGTCAAATTCTTTTAAGCTAATTTTATGCTTTGATTAGTTTAGAGATACTAGACTTACATTATTATGATATTATTTCATGACTTTGATTACAAATGCATCGGTTATTATTGCTTAGTTGATTTCATTCATGTGTTGTTAATGGTATTTTGATGATCCTAGTTAGTAAATGTGGTTTCTTTCATAAAAATGTTAACATGATGTCTTTAATGATGATTATGTTGTATTGATAGAGATGCATTATTATATGTACGCATTTGATCTTAGATTTGTGATTATTATACTTACCCCATACTTGCATGTGTATGGTGTGTGTGTTTATTTTATCTTTCTGTCTGATGTATTTGATGTGGTTAAGGGAGGGAGTCGTAGTCACCTGCTAGTCGGGATCTACACGATGAACCACTCCCCGCCATTGTCTGTTTAGTTTAGATATATTATATACATGTACATGCTCATCTTTTATGCAGGATGTAGGTACCGGGCATCGACTTCCCTGAATTGCCAGGATGAGCGCGCCCTATTACAAATACTCAAATGGTGGGAATGGGAAGATAATGATCAGGTCCAATCCTAGCCATAAGCCTATAATACTTGTCCTGCAAGGAGGACTCGTAACAGACTGTCTACCCTTTTTAAAACCCGTGAGTATTTTTGTGTGTATGTTGTTTTGTGAGTGTTTGATGTAATTTCTATTAATTAAGTCTAATTAATAGATTAAATTAATAATTTAATTTAATGAAAAATTATTATGATATTATGAATATTTATTTATATTTAATTAATTGAGAAATTAATTAAATATAAAGAATTAAATTGAAGATAAAAGTTTTAAGATTAAATTTAGAACGTAATAATATTTATTAATTTAATAATAATATATTTAGAGTTCATTTTTAAATAAATGCTAAATATTATTATTATTTAAGTTAATCAAATTAAAACGTTCAAAAATATATTAAAAAGGAAAAAAGATATTAATTTATGGAAAAGATTTAAGTTCGCATGAATGAGTTTTAAATATAAGAGATTAATTTAAAAGATAAAAGCATGTGAACTTGAATAAAGGTATTTTAATAAAGTACGCATGAGATTAAAATTATAAATTAACTTTAAAAGCAAAGTCAAAGTGGAAAGTTAAATAAAGTAATTTAACAATTCACTTAAAGTGCATGAAGGATTAATAAAAGAATATCTTAATTAAAAAGAAAATTAATTGTGCATGAATGAATTAATTAAATAAGAGAGAATTAAATAGTGGAGATAAAAGTTAAAGTTTAAATTTAGAATGTGATTATATTTATTTAATTTAATAATAATATATTTAGAGTGCATTTTTAAATAAATGCTAAATATTATTGTTATTTAAGTTAATAAATATTTTATCAATTAAGTTTCTAAAAATGAAATTAAAAGTGAAAAGATATTTAATTATCATAAAGATTATAGTTCGCATGAATTATGCATGAGTTAAAAATAAAATTAATTAAAAAAGTAAAATGTGAACTTGAATAAAGATATTTTAATAATGTGCACATGAGATTTAAAAAGTTATAAATTTATTAAAGTAAAGTGGAAAGTTAAATAAAGTAATTTAACAATTCACATAACGTGCATGAAAGGAATAATAAAATAATAATTTTAATTAAAAGGGAAATTAATTGTGCATGAATGAATTAATTAAATAAAGTAATTATTATTTTAGAGTTGGGGGGACAGAAGCCCTAAAAGGTAATTAGATTATATATTAGAGGGTTTTGGGTCATTATTGCACACACAGGTTTTCAGGGAACACACTTTTGGAAAGGGGAGCAAAGAAATCTTTGGAAGCTTGGAAGGGTTCGGATTAGCAAGGGTTTCACCAGATTGTTAGCATCAGAGCAAGGTAGGGTTTGTGAACCATTCTAGAAACACTTTCGGATATTTGTCTTCTTCGTGCTTGTTGGAAATTGCTTTCTCAAATTTTATTGAATGAATCTTGCTACCTTTCTTCTGAATCTTTTGCGATTTGATTTCTTCTGGGAATCGGGATTGAAAAAAACTATTTAGAAAACCTTGTTTTACTTCTGAAAGAAATTTAGTATTAAATTGAAATTTGGGTTTTGAATTAAAATGGAATTAAGAAATTTAAATTTGGAAGGGGTTTGTTTTTGGAAATGAAAATCTTAGGATTGAAAATTCGAAGGGTTCAATTTATTTTTCCTATCAGTTTAATATCATAAATGTTATTAAAATATGTATATATTAAAATAATATTGTTATGAAGTTCGTTGAGAAAAATATTATAAAATAAAGAATATAGAATTATAATACAATTCTTAAAATTTTCATATATAATAATTTATCTAAATTTATTAGAAGGGTTGTTCTTCTAATAAACAAAATTATTGAAATTTGACTTAGTTAAAATAATAATAATAATAATAATAATAATAATAATAATAATAATAAAATAAAATAAATAAATTTAAAAAAAAATAAAAAAATAAAAAATAAAAATAAAAATAATAATAATAATAATAAAATTTATAAAAAAAAATAAAAATAAATAAATAAATAAATAAATAAATAAATAAAAATAAAATAATAATAATAATAATAATAAAATTTTTTTTAAAAAAAATTAATTAATTTAAAAAAAAAATAATAATAATTAAAAAAAATAAAAAATAAAAAATAAAAAAAAAATTTTAAAAAAAATAAAAATAAAAAAAATGAAAATTGAAACCTTACATTAATTCAACAATATATTATCAATCAAATCCAACTGTGAGACTATGATGTTTTCTATGTACTGTCTATATTTCTTTTTGGATTTTGGTGTTGTTTAGATGTCGACCAGTCTAGGATGTACACCAGAGGTTTTGTGAGATTTCTTGGATACTATTATGTGGCTAGATGTTATGATGATTCTTGTGATTCAAATTGGAGTTTATACTTATGAGATTTGTTTTGTGAGCATTTATGTGTATTTGGATTTAGTTTGATCCATCTTGTTATCAGGTTGCATGTTAAGGAACCAAGTTTGATCTTTATGGGTGTTGTGGTATGGGACACAACTATGTTTTTATGTGCTTAGGAGAGGTTGTCTAGGTACGTGACTTGGGAGTGGCTTGCATAGGGGTCCGGGACCCAAAGTGGTCAGTACCAGGGTAACCTAATGCAAGTTATGTAATAAGTGATAATCTAGTAATTAAAATTTATGGGGGGAAACACACTAAAAAGATAAGTTAGAGATATTTTATCCACCCATGCCTTGAGTGCTTGTATAGACTAAGGATGGGAATGAGATGAGTGCCTCATCTTCTTGAGAGGGCTTTCTAGTTTCCACATGTGTGATGTTGAGGGTCCGGGGTTCAGAGTAACCAGTCCAGGGTAACTCAACGCTTGAGGGTCCGGGGTCTATTTAGAGATCAGTCCAGGGTAACTCAAGCAGCCATGTGATGACACTCCCTAGTATGTAGCCTGAGTCTCCTCTGTAGATTTGTGTATCTCTGGTGGTGTATTTATTGTTGGATGTGTTTATTCTGGTTACTTACTTTCATTGATGATGATTGGTGTTTCATTATGTTGTACTTTTGACATGTGGTTTTTGACTTGAGGAGGATTATCTTTTGTTGACTTTATCTTGTGATCTTGGTATTTGGTTTATACTTGGTTTGTGTATGATGTTTGGTTATGTGATGTCAGTATTGGATTGAGTGTTCTTTCTTTCTGGTTTATTTTATCTTCTTGAGTAGTATGTGTTACCTTTGAGATAGTTTTGGCTAGTAGGTATTCCATGCCTAGGAGTGTTTTATGTTTGATAGCCGTTTGTGGATCGTTCATTATCTTCCCTGCACAGTGGGAGTGGAAGCCTGACTAGGTAACCACGCGGTCGGGAGGTAGTGCCTTCTTACCATTTGGGTTCCCCCTTCACATTGCCAGCTGTTGGATGTTCGTTGTAGAAGATGTACCTTTATCATTCTTACTTCTTATCTCAGAGACTTCTTTTCAGATGAAGTATATATGTTATCATGTATTCTGTTGTACAGTATCTATTTTCACATACCCTGCGACATGTGCAGTGGATGTTATTGATTGGATGTACTTTCATTGTATTGTTTATACTTATGCATTTGCTTATGCGACTATGTATCTGTTATTCCTTTATGATCTTGAGACATTGTACTTGAAACTTAAACTAATTAATTTAAAATTATTAAATGTGACTCAACGTAAAGGAACCTTTGAGGAATTGAAACTATATCTGTAATTGCAAATGTGTATTTGTTGTGTATGTTCTTATTGCTTCCGCATTAATGTTATCTTGATGTTGTTTAAACTTCAAAAAAAAAAATAGTTCAGTAAACATTGTAACATGTTAGGTTTATTTCTCTTGGGTTCCCAAGCGGGGCGTTACATGGAAGTCCAAAATTATAAAGTGAGGCCTAAAGTAGTTTGAAAATGTATAAGGATACAAATTTTTATGCTAAATTTATCCATCACTTTATAGGAATTGTGATCTTAGATTCATACTCTTGGTGAGGTATAGAGTAACACCACAAACTTTCAACAAAATACTAAAAAGGAGAGAATCATTATGGTCCCATTGATCCAGTATCAAAATTAAAGGAGTAACAAAGGATAAATACATTAAGAGAAGAAATAGAATGACTATGTTCACATAGAAAGATGATTACCACAGGTCACGTGGATAATTTATAGAAAAAATAAAACTGAAATATTAAAAAATTTAAACATGGTGAGAAAAGTGACCTTAAACAATTTAACTACAAAATGGTTGTTGTAGCATGTACCAAAAATATTTGGTATGTGAACAAAGTATAAAACAGAGTGAGTACATGCATGCACATTTAAGTAATTGTGCATACATCACTCCAAGAATTTTTTTTTAAATGTAGCAACAATGCATATCAAAAAATAAGAAAATTTCCACAATGATACGTTCTTGAGAAAGGAAAAATCATGATGAATGAATTACAAGACAAACAAGTAGCACATAAGGGATTGAATAACTAGGGCCAATATGTTATTTGATAAACTATATATGTAAATATGATTGCAATTAATTAACCTCATCCCCCAAAGGTAGAAAATCTATTAACAAAAAGGAAGAAGAAGACAAAAGGTGGAAAATTTTTAGTCTTTTGGGCTCAACATAGTAAAGACCAAAAAGAGACATTTCAATGTTTTTTGTTTTCCTCAAGTAGACAACATGAAGGAACATTTATGAAAATATCACATTTGCAACATAACATAGATGCAATAAATAAAAGAATACAAATAGAGGAATGTTACAAAAGGTTTCATCCCTTCATTACCTTGCATTGACAAAGGATCAAGGGTCATGTAAAGAGAGTTTAACATAACATAAAGAGACATAAAGAAATGAATTACTAGGGAAGGAGATTACATATGTAACTAAATACATAAAAGAATCTATTATACAAGTGAATCTAGTCAAGAAAATTATTGTCCTTCCAATCATTTTTTAGTATCACATAGGGATTGCGGACAAGATGAAAGACCGACATCAAGCATGGTAGATGGAGCTACTCAAAGATCCAAAAAAGGACTATTATCTAATGATGGAACATATTGATTGTTACTCTAGGATTTGGAATTAACTTTTTTTTAAATATAAAAAATGAGTAAATATTAATCTGAATGATATCATACATAGCATCATAATTACTACCATCAAGTATTATATTATCAACATAGTCATCCAAATAAATCATTATATGTCCTTTAATGAGAAAAGAAAATTACATAAACAATTTAAAATTTTTATGTGGTTAACTATGATCAACATCCTCCCATGGTTTAGACAAAGTTTGGTCAAATACTATCATGTCAATGTTCAATGTCTTAGAAGAGGAAATGATTTGGGAAGAAATTTCATAACCCTTGGCACAATGTCTTTATGAAAAATGGTTCACACTAATTTATTTCTCTTCCTTCACATTGACACTTAAAAAGGTTTTTGATCAATCAAAATATGCTTATTTTCTTCCTTTTTAGGGGGGCTAGAGAAATCTCACTTGGTTGAGAGATTCTAGATGCTGGGAATTTTCTTTATAACTTGTAAAAGGTGGGATTGCAACATACATAGAGGAATAATAGGAATAGGAAGAAGTCCAAGTCTAAAATGAGAAGGTTTCATAGGTAAAGGATTATTAGGTTTACATAGGGTCAATATCCTTTCATGTTTGAATTTTTGATAATTTATGAAAGAACATCTTCATAAGATCTTTAGAGTCTAAGCATTTCAAGGAAAAATGAATCAAGGATGAAGTTTCCACCTCTCACTAATGGCATATAAAGACTATGGCTGATTATGATTATACACTCATTCTTAGAGAACTTCAAATATTTATGGATGGTATAAGGAATACTTTCCATAGAATTAACTAGGGGATATCATAACTTCACATGAAATTGGTCAATTGTAAAGATAAATAAAATGTACGTAATAACTTATAAATCAATACCAACCTCAATAAGAAGAGTAATATAACCTATAATAGGACAATTGAAACCATCATGGACTTTAATCATAAAATCAAAAAAATTATATGTATTTTGATGATTTTTTATTTGTTTGTAAAGAGATGTTCCTTAGTTAACAATCACCATATATGATAAATTCATGAGCACTTCTCATAAGAGATCTCCTTTAATTTTCTCCTTAATGTATATTGGTTTATGCCCATACCTTGAATCAAAATTAACAAGACATTCAAATTAGGCTTTGACTTCTCATTAAGGCTCATTAAATAGTTATCTTCAATACACATCATCAAGAATCATGCAAGTAGGTTAGTTAGGATCAACAACATTGGAAGAATGACAAGGGAAAGTATTGGTTCAGATTTACAAATTTTGGTTAGGAGGTACTAAGGATTTTTTGTTTTTTTTTTTCATTCAAACTCTCCACAATATAGTTTGAATTCAATAAGATCCCAAATCACACGCTTCAATCTATAAAAAATCTCAATATCACATCTTACTTTGTGATAGTATTCATAAAAGGGTTTATGGAAAAAGGAAGCTAACAAATATTATAGCTATCTACAAGTTTCATAGGAAGAATCTTTATTACATTATTAATAATTTATTTAAGTATCATACCATGCAAGGATTCAAAAAAGGGAGTGAAATTACAACATGTGGAGATTAATGATAAAGACATATCCTTGATTGAGCTGAAAATAAGCCATGTAAATAAATGAATTGGATGCAAGATCTAGGAATGCATACATAAAGTACAAATCTAGAATTACAAAATAGAGATTAAGTTGTTTCTAAAAACTAGGCCTGAAAGTGGAAGAAAATGCTAGAATTACAAAATAGAGATTAAGTTGTGTCTGAAAGCTGGGCCTGAAAGTGGAAGAAAATGTTATATTCAAGGGCCCTTTCCATTAATATTGGACATGGAGAAAGATATATTTTCTAGATCAAGATGATGTTCTAAATCCCCCTCATTAGAAAATGTCAAATATTGATGGAAAAGATTATGATTATCCTTGTGTCTCTAATAGCTAATTTTGTATGCATTTGTCTACTCTTTGAAATTTTGGTTTTTTCTCTAGCCACTTGCACATGAAATAGATATAAGACATTGTTGGGTCGATATGAATTTTCCTAGGTCAAATGTTAGATTTGAACTAACCCTAAAATGAAAATAAAATTGAAATTGAAAGAATACCTTGAAATGATAAAGGATAAATCTAAATTTAAAATTCTAAAATGCAATGTTATGCATCCACGAGTCTCCTTTTTGTTGAAGTCCCCACGAAAAGGTTGATATTGTCATGTAGAAATGTATAATCAACTTTATAATAATTTTATCATGGATGCCATCTTGAACAAATGAAATCTATCTGACCTCTCCTTCACTACCTTGATAATGCTTGATTTTTTTCTCAATGACATATGATACAATGTGATATGTTGTAGGATAGGATAAGGTGTCCCAAATGAAGTGACAAGATTAACCTCACCTCATTAAAAATGTATTTGATATTAATGAAGTAGGTAGATAAGGGAAACAAATTTAATGTATTTGATATTAATGAAGTAGATAGATAAGGGAACAAAATTTCTACTATATTTTTTGACTATTTGAGGGTCTAAAATTGGGCTCTTTAATCTATCTGACCTCTCCTTCACTACCTTGATAATGCTTGATTTTTTTCTCAATGACATATGATACAATGTGATATGTTGTAGGATAGGATAAGGTGTCCCAAATAAAGTGACAAGATTAACCTCACCTCATTAAAAATGTATTTGATATTAATGAAGTAGGTAGATAAGGGAAACAAATTTAATGTATTTGATATTAATGAAGTAGATAGATAAGGGAACAAAATTTCTACTATATTTTTTGACTATTTGAGGGTCTAAAATTGGGCTCTTTAAGAGGGAGGAAGAATGAAGTTCTCCAACCAATAAGGGCTAAAGAAAGGACCTCTCACCCGAGTGATAGGTAAAATTTAAATTGTGTGAGTAGCATTATACATGTTCAATGTATGGAAGTTAGAGCAATAAAGTGAGGTCTTTAACTAAATATGAAATTGAATTTTTTATAGAACAAGAGCTCTGAGAGAGCTAGAGTCCCTGCCTTTAATGAAAGATGGATCATGCTAGATTATTTTTGACAAAAGGGTAGATTGTACTAGATTATTTTTTGTTAGAAATATTAATTTCTACTCCAATCCGTCATTAAACATTTCTAGAAGTTTAGGTTTAGGTTTAGGTTGTGTTGGCTATAACAGTTTCCAAAATGCTGTAGCTAAGTGTCTTGTCAGCAAATGTCAAAAAATTCTAGAGATTGTAAATTTTCCTATAAATGGGAGTGTTGTTTATTCATTTCATCAATCAATAAAAAGGTAATCAAAATATTGTGCTACAACACATTCATTACATTCATATTTTCTTGTGTGCCTTTGCCCACCCATCAAAGTGGTATCAGATCCAATTTTAGAAGAGGAGTTTGAAGGATTGTGCATAAGGAGGATTGTAGCAAGGAAAGGAGATATAAAGTTATTGTGAGATCTGTAAGCTTCTTTTTTTTATTGCCCTATTTAGGGTTTATTGTATCTGTGAATTTTGTTTATAAGTTTCTATCAGGTATGGCTTCAAGGAGTTTTCAGGCTTCAATTCCTATGTTCTTTGGAAATAATTATAATGATTGGGCTTTTAGAATGAAGCTTATGTTTGGTTCCTATGAGTTATTAGATATAATCTTAATTGGTTATGCTGAACCTGTAGAAGAGTCTACTTTAAATTCTAATCAAAAGAAAAAGCTTGATGAAAATAGGCAGAAGAGTAAAAAAGCTTTGCAAATTATTGGAAAAGCTTTGGATGACTCAGTTCTTGGAAAAATAAAGCCAACTATTACAGCCAAGCAAGCTTGGGACATTCTTGAGACTTCATAACAAGGTACAAGTAAGGTAAAGATTGTTAAATTGCAAGCACTTAGAAGAGAATTTGAGAATTTACAAATAAAGGAGTCAGACTCTGTAGAGAAATTTTAAATTGTGTTATGAATGTGGTTAATCAAGTAAAGATGAATGGTGATGAGCTTTCTGACCAAAAATTTGTAGAAAAGATTTTAAGAAGTTTGCCTCCTAAATTTGATAATATTGTGGTTGCAATTGAAGAATCTAAGGATTTAACAATATTGTCTATAGATGAGGTGTTTGAATCCTTGTATAATCATGAATATAGCTTGAACAAGTGTAATGATAATTCACTAGAGAAGGCATTAAAAACAAAAATGACATTTGGCAGAGGCAGAGGAAGAGGAAATACTATATTTAGAGGAAGCGGACAAGGTAGAAATTATTTTCAAAAAGAAGAAAGGAGTCTAGATTCATGAGGAAGAAGAAATCAATACTCTTATTCAAGGGGAAGCTATAACAACTAGACATCTCAAAGGTATGATAAATCAAATATTCAATGTTATTATTGTAAAAAAGTTTGGACATTTTGCAAATGAGTGTAAAAAGAAACAAGTTGATATGAGTAAACAAAATGAAATTTTTTTTGAGAGTAGTTCTGAGACATTGTTCATTACTTGCAATGTAGCTCAAGAGAGCACACATGATTTTTGGTTTTTAGATAGTGGTTGTAGCAATCATATGATAGGCAATGAAGAGTTTTTTGAAAGTTTGGATAGATCAATTAAATCTAAAGTAAAGTTGGGAAATAATGAGATAGTGGAAGTGAGTGGAAAAGGCACAATCAATGTTATAACAAAGCATGGTAAGAAAACTATTTCTGATGTATACTTTGTACCTAGTTTGAAACATAATCTTATAAGTGTGGGGCAACTTAGCCAAAAAGGTTATAGAGTTATTTTTGAAAAAAATTTGTGCACTATATTTGATATGCCTCCTAGTAACATGGTGATTGCAAGGGTAGAAATAAAAAATAATAGAATGTTTCCACTTTGGATGAAGAGCAATATGACTGATGAAGTTGCAACAAGCTTCCAGGCAGTAAGTCAAGATCAAACATGGATATGGCACTTGAGGTATGGTCACCTAAATCTCAAAGGGTTATCTTTATTGCAAAGAAAGGAAATGGTAAGAGGCTTACCCCCAATTGAAGCATCATTATGTCCATGTGAAAGTTGTATTTTGGCCAAACATCATAGAGAAAGTTTTCCAAAAGGGATGTCATATAGAGCAAGGGTACCTTTAGAAATTGTGCATTTGGATACATGCGGTCCAATGAAAATGCCATCATTAGGGGGGGAGCATTTATTTCTTAACATTTATTGATGACTTTACTAGAAAGACATGGGTTTACTTTCTTAAATACAAATCTGAAACTTTTAGCAAATTTAAAGAATATAGGGCTTTTTTTGAGAAACAAAGTGGTTTACCTATCAAGGTATTGAGATCTGATAGAGGAGGAGAGTATAAATCAAATGAGTTTTTAGATTATTGTAGAGATCATGGAATCAAAAAGAAATTTACTACCAGTTACACACCACAACAAAATGGTGTTGTAGAGAGAAAAAATAGGACAATAATGGAGATGGCAAGGAGCATGTTGAAAGGTAAAAATCTTCCTAATGAGTATTGGGCTGAGGCAATTTCTCGTGCTGTTTATATTTAGAATAGGAGTCCAATAAAGATTATGAGGGACATGGTTCCACAACAAGCATGGAGTGGTAAGATTCATAGTGTTTCTCATCTCAAAGTATTTGGCTATATTACATATGCACATGTTACTAAATAAACTAGAAGTAAGTTAGATGATAAGAGTAAGAAATGCATTTTTGTTGGCTATGATGAGAAATCTAAGGCATATAGGTTGTTTAATCCTATAATTAGAAAAGTCATTGTGAGTAGGGATGTTGTATTTAAAGAGGATGAATCTTGGGATGGAAATATAGATACAAATGTTATAGGTGCTGGAAATATATCATATGATGAGAAGGATAAAAAGGATCATGAAGATCAAGAGGATCAACCAAGTGATCAAGAAGGAACTCCACCATGAAGTCCACAAGGAGATCACTTAGAAAATGAAGTTGAGGATGGAGAATCTTCAAATTCACAAGTAATAATTCAAACCCTATACTTCCATAATTGAGATCAAGCAAGAAAACTAGAAGGTTGAGTGAGATTTATGATCAAGGAAGTAAATTAGATTTGTAATCAAAATTTGCTTTATTTACTCAAGATCCTATATATTTTGAAGATGCAATTAAGGAAGAACATTGGATTAATGCAATGAATGATGAAATAGAATCAATTGAGAGAAATGATACATGAGAATTAGTTGATTTTCCTAAGAACAAAGATTGCATTGGTGTAAAATGGGTTTATAAGACTAAGTTTAAAGGTAATGGAGATGTAGACAAATATAAGGCAAGGTTAGTTGCTAAGGAATTTTCACAAGAATATGGGTTGACTATAATGAGACATTTGCACCTGTAGCAAGACTTGATACTGTCATAATAGTATTAGCTATTCTAGCTCAAAACAAATGGATGGTTCACCAAATGGACGTTAAATCAGCATTTTTGAATGGATATTTGGATGAAGAAGTCTATGTGCAACAACCACTAGGATATGAAACAAGAGGACATGAAGACAAATTTTATAAGTTGAAGAAGGCACTCTATGGATTGAAGCAAGCTCCAAGAGCCTGGTATAGTAGAATAGATTCATACATGATGTAGAATGGATTCAAGAGAAGTATCAGTGAACCTACATTACATACCAAGATCAATGAACAATGTCAGATTTTGATTGTTTTTTTATATGTTGATGATTTGATCTTCACAGGTAATTTATCTATTGACATGTTTAAATCAGAAATGAAAAGGGAATTTGAAATGACAGATCTAGGATTAATGAAATATTTTCTTAGCATTGAAGTTACTCAAAATGATAAAGGAATTTTTATTTGCCAAAGTAAATATGAAAAAGAGATTTTGAAAAGATTTAGATTAATAAATTGTTCTCCAGTTTCTACACCTATGGTAGTAGGCACCAAATTAAATAGAGAAGATACTGAGAAGGGTTTTGATTCAAATATATTCAGAAGATTGGTTGGTAGTTTGATGTATCTCATTACTACTAGACCAAATATTATGTATGGAGTGAGTTTAATCTCTAGATTCATGGATTCACCAAAGAACTTACATTGGCAGACAGGAAAAAGGATTTTGAGATATATTGTAGGAACTATGAATCATGGCATTTTATATTCCACTTCAGATGATTTTCAATTAGTTGGATATATGTAGATAGTGATTTTACAAGGAATACTGAGGATGGAAAGAGTACATCTGGATATTCATTTCATCTTGGGATAGGTGTTGTAGCCTGGGCATCAAAGAAGCAACTTGTAGTAACTCTCTCATCAGCTAAAGCAGAGTATGTAGCAGGAACAATAGCAACATGTCAAGCAGTATGGATGCAAAGGATTTTGAAATACTTAATGCAAGCTCAAGATGGACCTACTACAATCTATTGTGATAACAAGTCTGCTATTGCACTTTCAAAGAACCACGTGTTTCACAAGAGGAAAAAGCACATTGACACAAGGTATCACTTCATTAGATAGCTAGTTAATAGTGGAGAAATTAATCTACAACATTGCAGATTAGAGGAGCAACTTGCATATATCTTCACCAAGGCCTTACCACAAGTATAGTTTGAAATTTTGAAGGAGGCTCTAAGAGTTGTAAATATTAAAGAATCTTTGTAATAGTTGATAGTAGAAATTAGGGGGGAGTGTTAGAAATATTGATTTCTACTCCAATCCGTCATTAAGCATTTCTAGAAGTTTAGGCTTAGGTTTAGGTTGTGTCGGCTATAGCAGTTTCTAGAATCCTATAGATAAGTGTCTTATCGGCAAATTTCAAAAATTTCTAGAGATTGTAAGTAATCAAAATATTGTGCCACAACACATTCATTGCATTTATATTTTCTTGTGTGCCTCTACCCACCCATCATTTTTATTGTAGTGTTAGATGTTAGAAAAGAGTTTGAGTAAGATTCAACCTAAATCTCCAAAATTCTTGATTGATATGTGGCTCAACTTCCACTAGAAAAGATAGCAAAATAAAGACAAATTAGTACCAAGAATTGAAGAGTATGATGAGTTGTGTTCTAAAATAAATTTCATAAGAACTACTAGAAGAGAATGTAGACAATGATACCACAAGCATAAAATAAGTTTTGTTTCTATTTTTTGAATAAAGGAAGCCATAAAACCTCGATGCATGAGAACTAACCAAAAAATTTATTTGTACTTCTTTACTTTTATGATTCAAAGTAGCCATGGACTAATACTATCTATGAGATTTTAAAGCTAATTTACTATTTAATTCTAAATGTGATAGTAACAAACTAGAATGATGTGGACTAAATATTTCTTTCCTTTGAATGATAAATAGGTAAGTGTAAAAGTTTATGTTTGAGAACTAATGCATTACAATTCTAAATTTCTTATACTTTTTTCACTATAAATATGTATCTAAATGATTTTATGATGCTACTACTCAAGATTATTTGGATATGGCTAGATAAGTAATCAGCGGAATGGCTTATATAAGAATAAAAAATTAAAATCTTTATCAATCTTTATGTTTTGGAGGATAGATACAATGATGATAAAATGCATAATTGGAAACTCAATATGAAGACTGTAACAATATTTTATAAATTAAAGTTTTATATTTGGTGTAGAATCATAAGAGTCTAGCCCAAGTATTTTAGTTCTAAAATGTATTTTCGTCACTCGGATGATTGGAATAATAAAATAAAATAATGAGAGCTATACAATTTTCCACAACAAAAGAAAAGTGTAGAAAAGACTGTGCATATTGATAAAATAAAAAAGAAAGTAAAATTTTCTCTTCAATCAATTGAAATTAGCACAAATAATTTAAAAGGTCATGAACAATTAGATATTGTACAAAAAATGGAGAGAATTAATTAGTGCATAGGGTGTATGCACTATTTTGAGAGTGGAGTAGAAAGTGCATACCTTTATCATATCACTAATAACTATGGATAATGGTGATGTATATACCTTGTCTCTTGCATTTCTTTCCTAGCCATAAGAATAGTATGCGTATTAATTTCTAGAAATCTAATTGCATAGCATGTGAAACTTTCACAATGGGGAAAATAATTTATAATCTCAAATCATAGTGTTTCCTAAGCATAAGAATAGTATGTGTATTAATTTATAGAAATATTATTAACCACTTCTAGCTTCATAACATGCTTTCACAATGGGAAAAATTATTTATAATCTTACATCGCAGGGTTTTGTATTATTTATCTACTACAAAACCATAAATTGACATGACAAACACAACATAAACTACTAAGGGGGCAACTTACTGTATCACCTATTTTAGTAGAGTAAAATGAACACTAATCTATAAAAAGCATTCTCAATACTAAAAACAAATAAACACTTAAGATAGGACCAAAGAAGACAAAATTGAGGAAAGTAGACCAAAGATGGTAAACTCCTCAAGTGCTTCTCATGATGACGAAGCTATGTCCCTGATGGATAGTGGATGTATGCTCACGATGTGCTCAAGCTCCAAATGGATGAGTGATAATCAAATATGAGTGTGGATGAATGATTCAACAATGAAGGTATGGAGGGTTTTCAGCATTATAATAGTATTTTGGTAGTTTTTAGGCTCTCAAAATAGCATTATAAGTTTGCTTCAAAAGTGGATGATTTTAGTGAAGGGAGAGGCTTCTATTTATAGGCCAAGGGGTGGAAGGATGGACAGTCAGGATGCAAGGATGGCAAGATGGTAAGGGAGGGCTAGGATGCACTCAAAAGGGAGCACATGGATTGTGCTTGTTTAAAGCCAATTAGGAGGTGACACATGTCACAAGGTGATTGGATGTGAGAGGGTAGGATATGGGTTGGTCAAAGGAGTAATGAGGGAGGTTGAGCCATAAATGGGGATGGTTGGGTCAAATAGAGATGGTTGGGTCATAAATAAAGATGGTTGGAAGGAGGATGAGATTGTTGACTTTGGCTTAGAGGTGGTTGGGAGGAGGATGAGATTATTGACTTTGGCTTGGGTTAGCAAGCCTTAACCCTTGCTTAAGTTGTGCATATGATTAGAAGAGGGATTAGGATTACCTTAGGAGTTGGCTAACCTTGTTTAGGGAATGTGACAAGGTTAGGAGGGGATTAGGATTAGAGTTGACATCTTCTAGAAGAGTCTAGGCTTTTAGGATGAGGATAAATAAGATTTTTTAGAAAATAAATAAAGTTTTATTTATTTCAAGAGTTTAGGTTGAGGAAATATTTATTAAAATATTTTTAATAAATATGAGGATTAATATTTAATCTTAATTAAATATTTTGAGTTGGGATTAGGGGTAGGAAATGATGGGATTAGCCTTTAATCAAAATTAAAGAAGGAATTAGAAGATTTTGGAAGAGGTTAGTGGTCTTAAGGAAATTGGCCAAGTTTTGGACAAAAAATAAATAAATAATTTATTTTGGGATTTTTGGTTAATTTATTAATTAAATAATTAATAAATAAGGAAATAATGTTTAAATAAGATTTAAACATTTTTGGGAGGGATTCCTTAATTAAATATTTTTAATTAAGATAAAGGGATTTAATCGCATAAAAATAAATTAAATAATTAAATAATTAATTAATTAATAAATGATGATGTCATCAGGGATTTTTTTTCAGAAAATAAAAATACTTTATTTTCTAAAGGATTTTTAGGTGTCTACATTTTGCCCCTCTTTGAGATAGTTTTGGAACAATACTATTTCAAAGAAGTTTGAAGATAGACGACATGAAGGAAACTTTGAAAGGAACATGATTGCCCTAGTCTTGAATAGAAGAAGAGAGAGTGGACTGTTGATGCCCCCTCAAGAAGATGGCGGGGAGAGAAGGAGAGGCCCGATAGCTTCTTGAAAGGTACAAGAATCTAGGACAAGAGGAGGACTGAGGGTAGCTAAGAGAGGTGAATCAAGGAAGCTATGGGAGAATGATACAAAGGAAAACCTTTTGCACAAGGATAACCAATCGGTAAGAACACTAGCTTTAGGGAGAGGGGAGAGGGTGATTGGTTTTCTAAATTGAATCCCAAGGAAGTGAGGTGGAAGATGGGAGATTTGGGGAGATAATGATTCAAGGATTTATGATTGGTGATGACTAAGATTACGATTATGCAGGAGATATGATGATGATTGATGTAGAAACTATGATTATGATTGATGAAGGAGCTAAGATTATGTTTGATGAAACACCCAAGATTATGATTGATGAAGGAGCTAAGATTATGATTGATGAAGCACCTAAGAGTATGATTGATGAAGGAGCGAAGAGTATGATTGATGAGGCACCTAAGATTATGATTGATGAAGGACCTAAGATTATGATTGATGAAGGAGCTAAGATTATGATTGATAGAGGAGGTATGATTATGATTGATACAGGATTAAATACCATGGGATTGATAGGAGATATGATTGGGCTATGGATAAAACTTGTAGATAAGGATTGTAAGACTAATTGGATGGGATGCTTGGATAGGATGGGATGTTTTGATAAAATGGGAGTATTAAGTAATCCATTAAAGCTTGAGCATGCGGGTGTTCCAAAGGGGAGCACCACCATGTAGTTGAGCACTTATTTTGATATAGGAATATTGGGAATATGCCAAGGTTACTAAGAACATCAAGGCCTTTTTACCAATATTACATAGGACTGACACGAAACAAACATGCAAGGATTGCCCCAGCATCACACATGAATCCTGAAAGAATCAGAGTGGAAATGATACTAGGTAATCCACAAGCAAACAATATTTCCCAAGTGCACCATGTAACCACAAGTGATCACATGTTTGGACTATGCAAGGGGCATATCTGACTAACTCACAAGCAGAAAAGAAAAGGAAAAAGACCTGATCAAAACCTTGCTCTTGAATTGCCCCATTCATAGCACACCATGATATAAAAGATCGTGGCGACCATGAGGAGGGAACAACCCAAATCACTTGAAAGAGATACTTTAAGAACCAAATGTGAAATCCTGAAAAGAAAAATTATCGAAAGAAAATGTAAATCCATGAAAAAGGAACCTTTTGCCAAAGAGATCGGTAGGACTGGATATTGACGAACCAAGATTAGATGAGAGGAAGGATGCAGCCTGCAAGGATCTATCAGTAATATCAAGGACTAGGATGAGCTGGGCAATCAGAACTATTTAGGACAACATGTTGATGACAAGGGGTCTCGTACAATGATTCACAAAAGTATCTAACCAAGAGAACTAAAAATGTTTATTTGTATTTGATTTTTGTTGAGCAAGCATGAATGGACATGAAGAGATGAGAGATATACAATGATACCAAGCGAAGGACTGACACGCAAGAAATATATAGTGGATAAACCAAAGTATTTACAAGGGATGACCGTACAAAAGTTCAACATGATAGGATAGTGGCGGGAAAGATGAAAATGAGAAGGTTAGCAGAAGAAAATCTAGGGATGAGGAGATAGGAGATAGTGCGAGGAAAAGCGTGGGAAGTTAGTGGAAAGAGGTAGGATATAGCATACGGTTACTATAGGGGAGGTGAGCTATGGAAAGGACAGAAGTAGTTGCCGACTTGACTATTATGATGGTGGGTATTGAAGCTTGTTGCCGAAGAGATGGATAGCGTGTAATGGAAGCGATGGAGAATGTTGTGGGTTCTATAAAAGGTGAGTGAATTTGATGAAAGCTGAACAACAAGAAGTGTTAGCTGAAGCATAAGAAAAGTGGGAGTGAAGAATTAAGATGTGAGGGAAATATCAATGGCCAATTCGCAAGAGCAGAGGAAGAAAATGCCAGAGGCGATAGAAGGAGGAACGGGGGGATGGAGTGAAGAGGAAAATGAAAGCCAAGGAGAAAGGAAATGGGTGCGAGGGCAGAAGCGGGGTGTAAAGCAGAGCCAACAAGAAGGAAGAGAAACCTTGCCACGTCGAAGTGTGTGGCGTTGTGATCAGGGAGTGGTGGAGGCTAGTAAAAGTAATCCAACTCAAAATTAGCCAGAAGAGGAAGAAGAAGATCCGACCTTGCTGCAACTATTAGCAGAAGGTGCAAGGCAACAAACAGAGGCAATGGAAAAAGAGAAGGAGACAAACTTACCAAGGGTGGAAGTGTGGTTAGAGGGAGCAAGTACAGAAGATCAGCCATCTCTAGAAGAGACCCATCCAGAAGGGGAACAAAGATCCGTGATGCGACCAACAGCAGTCGAATGGAAGAAGGGAAAAAGTAAATTAGGGGATATGATGCAGAGCTCTGGGGAACAAAAGGGTGACCCAGTGTTGTCTACATTTCGGCCATTTCGAGCATTGCAATTTGATGCGGCAGTACAAGAAGCTCATGATGTAGCGGTGGTGATGGAAAAAGCATTGGAAATGGAAAAGGAATGGGCTAACCAGGCGGAGAAAGATGCAAATTTCTTTCAAGGCCTGATTGAAAGAGCACGAGAGGATGGTGCATGAATAGAAGCTAAGCGTCTAGGGATGATGTTAATGATGGAGCAAACAAGAGTGGAGACTGTGGAGGCGACTTTGGCAGCTAAGAGAGCGGCGATGGAGAGATGTGAAAATGAATTAGTGCTCCTGCGGTCGCAAGTAGAAGCGTACAAGGAGTTAGCAGTGCAGACCAATAGTTTAGCACGAAGGGCACAAGAGCAGCTGAATGCAAGTAATGCGCGCATTACATGGTACCAGAATCAGTTAAATACAATGAAACATGAGAGGGAGTCAATGAAAATGCTAGCGAATAGATATGAAAGAGAACGTGATATTGCGCAGAGGACAACAACTATTCCAGGAGTAGAAAGACTACGGGCAGAAATGAAAGATGTCATGGAACAATTAGTGAGGGTTGCGCGAGAGGCGGCATATTACATGGGATTATATCACCAAGCGGTCCCTTTGGAGAAAAGGAGAGGAGTTGTATACTCTGAAAAACATTTTATGGAGCAGATAAACACCCTCTTGAGGCATGGTAACATCCCTATCCCCATGGATACACTTTGGGCAGGTGTGAGGATGACTCCAGGGGCATCATCATCTGGGACTGGGTCTGAAGGAATGCCATTGTTTGGACATCCTTTCGTGCCACCTCCCCCAGGGAGGCCAGAATAAAAAAAGGCTGCCAAACATTAGTAGTTGTTGCTATCATAGGAGAATAGAAAGTTTGTGCTTATTGTTGTGGCAATCAAAGGGACAACAGATGTTGTTCATAATGTAATGTTGTGTTTTGTTTGTGGGATTTTTATGGAAGATATATGGATGTTTTTGTGTGTTTGTCGAATATTTAAATGTTTTTGGGATTTTTGATATATATTTTAATGTTTTTGTGTTTTTGGGATAAATAATGAAATAGTTTGACACTTGTAAAAGTGGGAACAATACAATTGGTAGAGTAAGGGTAACCATGACTCATAGGCAAGAATGTTTATGTAGATTTAGCAAGTATGATAGAAAATAATAAGACAAAATGTGGGGATATTTCTCTAGGTGTGTGATAAGACGAATGTTTATGAGGCGTGGAAAAGGCATTGGGATCTATGCAAGGCATGTGATGGCCAAAAGAGGTCCTTGAAAAAGATGTGTGAGCCAAAAAAATTGTCTCAGGGGCCTGAAAAAGGCGCTTGAGCCTAAAAAGACAGTGTGGGGGCCTGAAAAAGGCGCTTGGGTTGATAAAGGTATCTCAGGGGCCGAAAAGGAGCAAAATAGGGCCTTGAAAAAGGCACTTTAAGCCTAAAAAGGTAGTTCGGGGGCCTGAAAAAGGTGCTTGGGCCTATAAAGGTGTCTCGGGGGCCGAAAAGGATCAAAATAGGGCCTTGAAAAAGGCACTTTAAGCCTAAAAAGGTAGTTCGGGGGCCTGAAAAAGGTGCTTGGGCCTATAAAGGCGTCTCGGGGGCTGAAAAGGATCAAAATAGGGCCTTGAAAAAGGTGCTTTAAGCCTAAAAAGGTAGTTCGGGGGCCTGAAAAAGGTGCTTGGGCCTATAAAGGCGTCTCGAGGGCCAAAAAGGATCAAAATAGGGCCTTGAAAAAGGCGCTTTGAGCCTAAAAAGGTATTAGAGTGATCCAAAAAGGACACTTGTATCTTGAAAAAGTATTTAAGGCCTAAAAAGGCACTAGAGTGGTCCAAAAGGGACACGTGGGCTTTGAAAAAAAAGCTTTTAGGCCTAAAAAGGCACTAGAGGGGTCCAAAAAGGACACATTGGCTTTGAAAAAAAACTTTTAGGCCTAAAAAGGCGCTAAATGGGTCCAAAAAGGACACATGGGCCTTGAAAAAGGCTTTTAGGCCTAAAAAGGTGCTAAATGGGTCCAAAAAGGACACATGGGCCTTGAAAAAGGCTTTTAGGCCTAAAAAGGTGCTAGAGGGGTCCAAAAAGGACACATGGGCTTTGAAAAAAAGCTTTTAGGCCTAAAAAGGTGCTAAATGGGTCCAAAAAGGACACATGGGCTTTGAAAAAAAAGCTTTTGGGCCTAAAAAGGTGCTAAATGGGTCCAAAAAGGAAACATGGGCCTTTGAAAAAAAAGCTTTTGGGCCTAAAAAGGCGCTAAATGGGTCCAAAAAGGACACATGGGCTTTGAAAAAAAAGCTTTTAGGCCTAAAAAGGCGCTAAAGGGGTCCAAAAAGGACACATGGGCCTTGAAAAAGATGTTGTGACCACATAAGGACCAAGCCATATGGGCTCAAACTTGCCTTTCTTTTCTCTGTCAGCTTGAACCTTCATATTCTCTTTGAGGACCATGTCACCTTCTTGAAAACTACGTGGATGGACTTTCCTGTTGAAATTGCGCTTGAGGCGACTCTGGTAGACCATGAGGTGGTCATAGGCCTATTGCCTTTTTTCATCAAGTAGATCAAGTTGAGTAAGTCGAGCCACTCTATATTCTTCATCAGATATCTGTCTGCGTAGAGAAATGTGGAGCGATGGGAGTTCAACCTCAATAGGTAGGACTGCTTTAGCACCATAAACCAAGGAGTATGGAGTTGTGCCAGTGGCTGTGCGAAATGAAGTGCGGTATGCCCATAGGGCGGGATTGATTTGCAAATGCCAATCATGGCCGGAGTCATTGATAACTTTCTTGAGGATTCTGAGCAAGGTTTTATTAGTTGCCTCTGCCTGACCGTTACCTTGTGGGAAGTATGGGCTAGAAAAAAGATGATGGATATGAAGGGAAGTGCACAATTCTTCCATATTTAGGTTTTCAAAATTACCTCCATGGTCAGTGAAGATGGTAGCTGGGATGCTGAAGCGACATATGATATGATATAAGATAAACTTGGACACTTGAACTCCCGTAGCAGTGACAAGGGGAACTGCTTTGACCCACTTAGTGAAGTAATCAGTGGCGGTGATTATCCACTTATGCCCCTCTGAAGAAAGTGGTGCAATAAGACCAATGAGATCAAACCCCCAGCAGGCAAAAGGCCATGGTGGTGCAATGGGTTGCAAGTCCTGTGCTGGAGCCTGGATTAAATTAGCATGTTGTTGACAAGGTAAACATCATTTCACAAATTCACATGCATCATGTTCTAGAGTAGGCCAATAGTATCCAGCCCGAAGGATCTACTTTGCTAGCACCATCCTGCTCGTGTGAGCACCACAAAGTCCAGTGTGTACCTCTTTGAGAGCCATCGCAGCCTCATTTTGATCTAAACATCGAGAGAGAGTATCATGATAACCACGACGATATAGGGTTTGGGCAAAGATAGTGTATCAGGAAGCTCTACGTATAAGGTTTTGGCATTGGGTTCATGTGAGGTGAGGAGATATGATACCATTTAGTAGGTAAGCATGAATTTTGTGGTACCATGGGGATTGGGGACCAACCAAGACACGTACTTGTGTTGATTCATCATTCTCATATGCGGGTTCATGTAGCTGGTCAACCAAGAATTCATATTGTGTAGCTTCACATGGCATTTCCAAGAGAGAACCAATAGTAGCCATAGCATCAGCTGCCTTATTCTGGAGTCTAGGTACTTGTATGAACTGGATCTGAGTAAAATGCTCCTTTAATTGATCAACCAAATTTTTTTAAGGTAGTAGCTTGTTATCCTTGGTCTGATATTCATTCAATGCTTGTTTAATGATAAGTTGAGAATCACCATAAACTTGAAGCTCTGTGATATTCCATTTAATGGCGATTTTGAGGCCTGCAACAAGGGCCTCATACTCTGCAATGTTATTGGTCCACCGAAATTGTAGCTTGAAAGATTTAGGAATATAATCACCTTGAGGTGTAATCAAGAGTATGCCAGCACCAGACCCATGAGATGTATAGGAGCCATCAAAATATAGCTTCCAAAGTGATTGTTCTTCTATCAAACAGAGGTATTCATCTGGAAATTCCATGATTAGTGGGTGATCTGCAACTAAGGGTGCATCAGCCAAGTGATCTGCAATAGCTTGGCCTTTGATGGCCTTTCTGTCAATATATTGAATGTCAAACTCACTAAGAAGTGTAACCCATTTTGCTAGGCATCCAGTGAGTACTGTGCGAGAGAGCATATATTTTAATGGATCAATCTTTGATACCAGTTGCACAGTATGACATAACATGTAATGACGTAGCTTCTGGGTGGAAAACACTACTGCTAAGCATGCCTTCTCCATTGGCGTGTAGTTGAGCTCATAGCCCACTAATGTTCGGCTAATGTAATAAATAGCTCGTTCCTTTCCTGCATCGTCAAGTTGTGCTAGAAGAGCACCTAATGCTGTGGGAGTAGTTGTGATGTACAATATGAGTGGGCGCCCTGCAACTGGAGGAACCAAAATAGGCGGATTAGCTAAGTATTGCTTGATGAGCTCAAAATTGCGTTGACAAGCTGAGTCCCATTTGAAATTCTGATCTTTCTTAAGCAAGTGAGTGAAAGGTTGACACTTATTAGCAAGTTGAGAAATGAACCGCCGAACTGATTGGAGTTTTCTTTGCAAAGAACGAAGGTGCTTGAGTGTCTTAGGAGGAGCCATATCCATGATGGCTTTGACCTTCTTGGGGTCAATCTCAATACCACGTTGGGACACAATGAAGCCTAGGAGCTTGCCTGAGGTGACACCAAAGACACATTTCTTTGGATTCAGCATGAGACGATACTTTGCCAATCGATTAAACACTTCTTCGAGGTGAAATAAGTGATCAAGAGCATTGAGAGACTTTACTAAAATATCATCCACGTAATCCTCAAGAATCTTATGGATTAGGTCATGGAAGATGATCGTCATGGCACGCTGATAGGTTGCCCCGGCATTCTTTAGCCCAAATGGCATCATATTATAGCAGAATGTGCCCCAAGATGTAGTAAATGTCGTCTTATGTTGATCTTCCTCTACTATATGAATTTGATTATATCCAGAGAAACCATCCATTAGTGACAAGAGTTCATGACCTGCGGTGACATCCACAATCATGTCAATATTTGGTAATGGAAAGTCATCCTTCGGACAAGCCTTATTAAGATCCCTAAAATCAGTGCAGATTCTGATATCACTCGAAGGCTTGGTAATAGGTACCATGTTAGAAATACATTCAGAATAATCTATTGGGAGAATGATTTTGGCCTCCAACAATTTTTCTAACTCTGCTTTAACCAATAAAGCAACTTTGGGGTGCATCTTACGGAGCTTCTGCTTAACGGGCCTGGCCCCTGGATCCACTGCTAGATGGTGTATGACTAGTTTGGGGTCCAACCCTGGCATGTCCTGATATGATCATGCAAAGCGGCCCACATTTTCATGGAGAACCTCCATAAGAAGATCTTCTTGTTCAGGTGGTAGAGAGGTTATGATGTATGTGATATGTGGGACCTCTATCAAACTAATATTTACTGGCTGAGTTTCCTCTGTCAAAACTGAAGAGATAGAATGCCTATGCTCTTGAGAGAGAAGGATGAAATCTCCATCTTCAGGCGCCTCAGAGAGGTTTTCACCATCAGATACATCCTTTATTTTTAATTCATTTGTTGAGTTATCCAATGATGCTCCAGAGGATTTTTCACCAGAGGACATTTTTCCTTTGATTTTTTTCTTTTTTGTTTCCTTTTGTATTTCTATTTTGTGATTGGAGATTTCCTCCTCCCCGAAGTAACCTGCAGGATCTAGCTTGTAGACATATGCCGATGGTGGTGGCAGCCGTTTATGTGGCATTTCTGCCCCCATGAATTTAAGAAGCGTGTGCTCAGTAGAGAACTTGTCAACATGAACGACACTTGGTTGGTCCCAATCTATGAGTTCGGGGTGAGCGAGCGAGAGGTCTATGAGATTCAAGGATAATTGGTAGAGCACAGAGGCTCCAAGGATTATTTCGTCAAGGAAAATATCATCGTAAGCTTTCTTTTCAACTTCCTCAGGGATGTCTTCAACCTCAACGAGAGTGTTTTGGATGTTCATAAAGACGTGGCCTTCTATTGTAGTGCCCCCAGTTGCGGGGAGTCCATAGCCCAAGCCTTGAGTTTTCTGCCCTTGGTGTGCTTCTATAGGCTGTCTCATACCTGATTCCTAGTGTCCTAAACCACCTCCTTGATAATCCCATTGCTCTGTGGCCAAACGATGTGACCAGGGATATTTTTGTTTAAAGTGATCAAGAAGTGCTTCACTTTTAGGAGGGGGCTCCTTGTATAGCCATGTGTTAATGTCTGGTGCATTCTCTTCTCCATCAAGAATGCCTTTGGTAATAAATGTGGTAGCGCCCATTTGTTGAAGTTGAGAGATGGTTTTCGGTATAGGCCCTTGATGTGTTGGGCATCCTTGAGTATGGGGATCAAGTGGTAGAGCGCCAACAGCAAAAGCATCTGTAAGACTATACTCACCACAACCTTGGTAGTTGATCTTAACTATGGAGAGGGTGGAGGCTAAAATGGTGTTTGGATCATGGCAGGTGCCAGAGGAACTGGCCATGGTGGTGCCAATTTCGATCCTAGGACAGTGATTGGTGTATGAAGCTTCAACCGCATTGCAATAAGCAAAGGGTTCAGGATTTGCGTGGATGGTTATCTCAGTGCCATTATGCAGAAATTTGATACACTGATGATATGTGGATGGAATGGCCTTCATGGCAAAGTGTTTCTTGGGTGGCTGGGCCAACTCCTATAGGGAGCAAGATGGTTCCTTCAGTGGTGCACTCCAAATTGTCATAGGCCTTGATGGTGATTACTTCATTAATGATATCTGCCTCAGTGTATCCTGCCTGTTTGATGAACTTTAAAGTACATAGATTTAAAGCCGATCCATTATCTATCATGACCCTTTTAACAGCAAAGTCAAAAACCATGATGGCTATGCGGAGTGGAAGGACATGATCTGGTTCAACTTTTGGGATATGGCAAAGTGTTTCTTGAGTGGCTGGGCCAACTCCTATAGGGAGCAAGATGGTTCCTTCAGTGGTGCACTCCAAATTGTCATAGGCCTTGATGGTGATTACTTCATTAATGATATCTGCCTCAGTGTATCCTGCCTGTTTGATGAACTTTAAAGTACATAGATTTAAAGCCGATCCATTATCTATCATGACCCTTTTAACAGCAAAGTCAAAAACCATGATGGCTATGCGGAGTGGAAGGACATGATCTGGTTCAACTTTTGGGATATTAGTGGTTTTGAAGGATAAGGCACATGAGGCCAAAAGATGGCCAACCAAGTTGCGAAACTCGGTGGCATTTATGTCAGAGGGGACGCGTGACTCATGTAGAGTACTGTTGAGGATCTCTTGATAAAGTGGGCTTGTTCGTAAGAGATCTAGAATGGAGATCTGGGCTGGTGTGTTTCCAAGGTGTTCCAAGATGTTATATTGTGGCCCTAATGAGGATGATTCTGATGGAGATGCTCTAGATGGAGGTGGTCTTGACGGTGCAAAAATAGGTGGGCCAGCTATATTGAGTCGAGTCCGGTGAGTAGCAACTGCACATTGGGTATTTGGGCCCTTAATGTTAATGACGTTGATGGATGGCTCAACCTGTGATATGCAACCGATAAGGCTTCCATAGTCTAAATACGCTGAGGTATAATTTTGAGACTTGTCTTGGTTATCTCCTTGTTTGCCTTGAGTATTGTTCCGTTTGTTGACAGGTGGGTTTGCAGGTGCTTTTCCTAGGTTTGTGTTATGAGGAGGGAAAGCATTTTGATACATCATTAATCCTGCATTGAGTGAAGTTTGTGCCCCTACTGTGATTTCCTTTTGATCAATTAGGTCTTGGACATAGTCTTTGAGTTGCATGCATTTGAGAGTGGTATGTCCTTTGACATGATGGAATTTGCAAAACTTATTATCTTTATACCGAGATGCCCTAGATTGGTTTGGTTCCAAGGGTTGTGTTGGTGGATGTCGAATAAGATTATCCTTAGCTAGTTTTTCAAAGATTGCATCAAGAGGTTCCCCCAATGGGGTGTATACACGAGGTTGTCTTTGAACATGAGGTTTAGTACTTGTCAAAAGTGTGATAGCATTGGTTTGATTATGATGAGCAGGTATTTGTTGATTGTTTTGTATGGGTGATGGGTGATACACAGGGGGTTGTTGTTGATAAGTTTGTTGTTGGCAAAATGCGGTGGGAACATTGGTAGCCGCCCCAACAATATGGACCTATCAAGTGTCGGTGGCACCATCTGTTACTGTATTCTTGTTTTTGTTCCAATATCGAGTTTTTTCATTGCTTGGACCTCGGTCTTGGGTGTTTTCTTTGTACAATCTAATGACACCATCCTTAATGAGGCCTTGCTCAAGGCCCATTCCTTTTTCTTTGATGTCCTTGTACGTTTGCAAAGAATTCATAACCATATGATGAGCAAGGCTTGGGTGTGCATTGTTTATGAACATCTTGACAAGATGACGCTCAGGGATGGTACAAGAGATCCTTGTTGTGAGGATCTGCCAGCGTTGCAAGTATTCTGCGAGGCTTTCTCTACCTTTTTGTTTAGTATGGACTAGGTCTACTACAGACAGTTCAGTTTCAACAAGATGGGTATATTGTGCAACAAACGCCTCAGAAAGTTTTGCAAATGTTTTAATAGTACCTTGAGGGATACGACAGAACCATTCCAAAGCTGGTCCTGCTAGGCTCTTGGGAAAGAGCCGCATGAGGAACACATCATTATAAGCTACCTCCTGACAATGCATATAGAATTCTTTAACATGTGTGGCTGGATCACTTTTCCCTCTAAATTTGTCAAACTTAGGGGTCTCAAAATTTTTAGGAAACAGTGTCATCGTGATGGTTTTGTCAAACGGGTATGGGAAATCATTCTCAAACTTGAAAGTTTTGGAGTCTGTCCCATCTTTGAGGGCTTTGAGAGAATTTTTCATCTCTTCCCATTCAGAGTTTATAGGTGGGGGAGCGAGTGCCCCAAGCGTAGGATACATGCCTGGATCTGATGGTTGTGATTGATATGAAAAACCTTGGTTTCCATATGGCGTCTGTGGAAAAATAGTTTGCATAGCTGGAGGAATGGATGTTATGGGTTGTTGGAATGTGTTTTGGGTATATTGTTGCATCTGCTGAGAAGTTTGTTGGTGGGGAAGATAAGTATGAGGCTGCTGCCCTAGGAGATATTGTTGTGTAGGTGCTTGAGCATATTGTTGGTGTGAAGACTGCGGCTAAAAGGGTGGTAAGGTGGTTAATGCTGGTGCCATGCTTTGGGAATACATACCATGTCCAATATATGTGGGTTGCGCTCCTACTTGAGAGTATGACTAATTATGAGTAGGTGCAAGGTAATTATTCTGTGGTAGAGTATTCATCATAGGGAACTGTAATGGCAGGATGGTTTGGCTATTTCCCAAAGGTGGCATGGAGAGATAGTTGGTAAGGGGTGGTAGTGAATAACAATGTGAAGTGGTAGATGAAAGTGTTTGAGGGGCGGACATGGCTACAGTTCTAGGGGGAAGACCAGTGGTAGGTCCTTGCGCTATAGCAACTTTCCAAGGTCCCAAAGGAAATGAGGTGGAAGAGCTTTGGCTAGCTACAAAGGGGTTGATAGTGATGTTGGGTGGGATGGAAGATGAGGTATTTGACCCTAGTGGTGGCATTTGAGTAGTAAATAGACTAGGTGTGCTGTAAGGTGGAAGTGAAAAGGTAGTGTTGTTGGATGTAAACAGAGGATTTGGGGGAGTAGGGAAATGAGTGGTTGAAGCAGAGGCAGATGATACACATGAGGTTGGTTGGGATGTAGCATGTACTAAGGGTTGAGTGAGGATGGGATGGGTGTTTTGTGGAATAGGAGCAGGCACCTGGGTTGAGGGTATATTCGGGTCTGCATGTTCTGTCTGATGTGGTTGACATCCAGAGAAAGGATTGGTAAGAACAGATGACTCTGCGACTGGTGGTTGCCACCCAAACAAAAGGTGTGTAGGATCTAAAATGTTGATAGGTGGTGGACGCCCAAATTCAAAGGAACCAACATTATCCCTTAAGAAATTTTCCATGATGGTTTCCTTGTTTCGGTCTATGATGGCATTAACAATGGTGGCATGACCAGGTTGGTTCATGAAAGCATCAATGTCTATGGAGGAACTTGTCTCTTCGAGGATTTGTGGTGGTGGATCTGGTGCCATCATGGAAACGACGGGGTATGGCTGAGCTCGAGATGTGTTATTACTATGACTAGGATCCATGTCCTTTTTCCTTGTGTTTCTACCAAAACGAGTGGTGGGTGGCATGAAAATGTAGAATGTTCCCAGGGATGAGATGCAATAATGCTAATGGATGCAAAAGGGGGAAGGCTATTTTATGGAAATGATTTCCTAGTTTGAGACAAAGCTATATGAAAAACCTAAGGACGATTGGGTTGGGGATTCTAACTTCAAAGATATGTTGCCAAAGCATGAAAGGTCTGCTTTCCTATGTGCAAGCTTGGTGGTGATTGTGTCAACTTAAGGATAGACTGATGATCCTTTAGGAAAAAACATGAGATTAACCACTTGTGGATCTCAACCTTTAGCTCAAGGTGATGAGGGATGACAAGTGATAAGCCTAGATTACCCTAGACAAAGCTCTGTCAGAGGGATAACCTCGGTGAGACTGGTGGATTTGCAAGATGGTAAGAATGGCAGAATTCTGGCAAGGTGACAACAATTTTGAAGGCTTGGATGTGAATTTTTTTTATTACTGGTTAGATGGTTTGGTTCTAAAGAAAAGAACTAAATGAGATGGAGAACTAAAATGCTTAAGAGGATGACTAAGGATGGTTGGCTGGCTTACCTACAAAGATGACTCTAATGCAAAAGTGAAGCTTATGCAAGAATATGTGGAGAAACAAGGGGGTCTAATCATAGAAATCATGCCTAGTTGGTAAGGCATAAGCATTGTTAACTCTTGGATGTTGGTTAAGTTGGATGGTGCGATCTAACCAGGCGTCTTGAAGGGCTTCGTCAGCAGCTTTGTCCTCTACTTTGTGGAGTTTGGCAATTCGAGGGCTTGGTGTTAGTTCCTTTCTCTTGGTTGAAAGTTCTTGGTATACCTGAGATGGCTTGAGTTTAACTTTGTGAAACTTCTATTTGGGTTTGGGTTGTTCTGACATGAATTCTTGAATCTGCTTGGCTTTGAGAGATCTTAGTTGTTTTGCTTCGACTTCTTCAATTTTTGAAACAAGCAGTGACTACACGAAGTATGCCCTAAGCTAGGATTGACCAAGTTTGGCAAACATTCATTCAACAAATAAAAAATCGAGCAATAGATAGGAACAACCACATAGAAGTTTTTGATTCTCAGAATGTGATACTTGCGCCAAGGAGTGTGTATGTTTTACAAATGTTTCGATCAGTCACTTCAAACACATTAACACCCTAGATGGTTGTCTGCAAGGCTGACAGTTGGTTTAGCTAGGGAGTCATCGATATACCCAAGGTACATGAGGCCCAAATCCGTAGATGAAAACAAAAAGATGTCGCACAGCCGAGAGGAGCGGTAACCCACTTCTCCTCTTTCACTTCTCAAGGGTATAAAGTTCCTTGAGGCTTAGCCCGAGTGACAAAATCTTGATCCCAAGAGAGGTGTCTTTCGATTCACCTCCCGGTTCTTATACTCTACTAGAACGCTAGAGTTGAGGTCATCCAAGGGGTGATGAAATCCCCAAGCAGGCCTCCTAAGAAGACAAACAAGGTTTTGGATCCTAATCTTATGCACCCAAGATGGCCTCGAAAGACAACAAGGGGAGAGAAGAATTGGATGACCTTGGGCTAAAAAACACGCTTGTTCTTTTACCAACTGACTCTTATGTGTGCCAATCTAGACTCTGCAAGCACTCATGTTTAAGAGACAATGTTCAATTCCAACTTGAAGCGCCAACAAAAGTAAATCGATCGAAAATGCAAACAAGAAGAAGAGTTAGGGTCAACAATAAAGTAAACTCACGTGCCCGGAGGCCCTCCATCTCAAGTATCGATTGATTTTTCTTTAAGGCATTCAAGATTGAGCGTGAGTTTGTTTTAAGCCCAAAACAAAAGTGTATGAAATTCGATGTCAAGTGCGCGCCCGGAGGCCCTCCACGTCAAGAGTTGTTCAATTTTAGTGCCCAAATGAAGTGTTAGTGAACCTAATGTGCATTCATGGAATTTTCTAAGTTAGAAAAACTAATAAAAATACAAGTAAGTGAAGTTTGATCTTTGTGGAGCACTTAACACCCTCTTAGGTGGACCCATCGCCATAGATGGCGCTGAGATTGCAACCAATGGTTGAATTGATGGGTGATTAAAGAGGGTGAGTCCAACTACAAACTCACTTAAAGCGTCTTTATTTGGTTTTTATAATTTAGGAAGTTTCTAGAATGTAGATTCTTTTTATGCCCAAAAACTGAAGTGTGAGATATTGCAATGGTTAATTGATCTTTTGCATTCAAGATTGAGTTTGCTTGTTTTAAGCATACATTCCAAGAAAGATTGATTTTAATCCATGGCATTCAAGATTGATTTAAGCGACATACATTCAAAGACAAGTGTTTAAACATTCAAGTTCATTTTAGCAACATGCATTCAAAGACAAGTGTTTAAATTTTCAAGTTCATTTTCCAAGAGCATTAAACCATGTAAGGAGAACCTGCAAGAAATGTGATTAGTGGTTTCATAGAAGTCTTCAACCGATAATGCATGAGTTAGCAAATATCCTTGCAAAAACTATCAAAGTTCAGTCATTGATAGTGAAAATAAGTATTTAAAAGGCTGTAAAATATGATAGAAACCAATACCATCATGACGGGCTCGGAACAAGCACGTATTTTACACTTTTTTGAAATTTTTTTTTTTTACACTAATCTATAAAAAGCATTCTCAATACTAAAAACAAATAAACACTTAAGATAGGACCAAAGAAGACAAAATTGAGGAAAGTAGACCAAAGATGGTAAACTCCTCAAGTGCTTCTCATGATGACAAAGCTATGTCCCTGATGGATAGTGGATGTATGCTCACGATGTGCTCAAGCTCCAAATGGATGAGTGATAATCAAATATGAGTGTGGATGAATGATTCAACAATGAAGGTATGAAGGGTTTTCAACATTATAATAGTATTTTGGTAGTTTTTAGGCTCTCAAAATAGCATTATAAGTTTGCTTCAAAAGTGGATGATTTTAGTGAAGGGAGAGGCTTCTATTTATAGGCCAAGGGGTGGAAGGATGGACAGTCAGGATGCAAGGATGGCAAGATGGTAAGGGAGGGCTAGGATGCACTCAAAGGGGAGCACATGGATTGTGCTTGTTTAAAGCCAATTAGGAGGTGACACATGTCACAAGGTGATTGGATGTGAAAGGGTAGGATATGGGTTGGTCAAAGGAGTAATGAGGGAGGTTGAGCCATAAATGGGGATGGTTGGGTCAAATAGAGATGGTTGGGTCATAAATAAAGATGGTTGGAAGGAGGATGAGATTGTTGACTTTGGCTTAGAGGTGGTTGGGAGGAGGATGAGATTATTGACTTTGGCTTGGGTTAGCAAGTCTTAACCCTTGCTTAAGTTGTGCATATGATTAGAAGAGGGATTAGGATTACCTTAGGAGTTGGCTAACCTTGTTTAGGGAATGTGACAAGGTTAGGAAGGGATTAGGATTAGAATTGACATCTTCTAGAAGAGTCTAGGCTTTTAGGATGAGGATAAATAAGATTTTTTAGAAAATAAGATTTTTTGGAAAATAAATAAAGTTTTATTTATTTCAAGAGTTTAGGTTGAGGAAATATTTATTAAAATATTTTTAATAAATATGAGGATTAATATTTAATCTTAATTAAATATTTTGAGTTGGGATTAGGGGTAGGAAATAATGGGATTAGCCTTTAATCAAAATTAAAGAAGGAATTAGAAAATTTTGGAAGAGGTTAGTGGTCTTAACGAAATTGGCCAAGTTTTGGACAAAAAATAAATAAATTATTTATTTTGGGATTTTTGGTTAATTTATTAATTAAATAATTAATAAATAAGGAAATAATGTTTAAATAAGATTTAAACATTTTTGGGAGGGATTCCTTAATTAAATATTTTTATTTAAGATAAAGGGATTTAATGGAATAAAAATAAATTAAATAATTAAATAATTAATTAATTAATAAATGATGATGTCATCAGGGATTTTTTTCAGAAAATAAAAATACTTTATTTTCTAAAGGATTTTTAGGTGTCTACACTTACAACTCCTACTTTATTTGAAACTCATGGAGCAATGCAAATGTTAGGAAATTTGTGAAATCATATATGCTACAGAAAAAATGTTGAGGCTGCAAAATATTAAAAATAGCTAAATAAAAAAGTGGGTGTTATAAAAAGTCTTTATTTATTATCATTTATAATTGAGTTTATGATACCACACTTCATATTTAAAACTATCACACTACACATACATATCAGATTGAAAGAATTGATGTCTCAAGCTTTGGATTATAGACCCCAAAATAGAACAATCATTTCAAAGGATCAATACTCGAAGTTGTTGAAATCCATAGAATAATAAAGAAACAATGTAAGTCTACAAAAAAATGTTCTAGTTTGATGAAGTATGATGAACAAAAGAAAAAAGCTGGTTGAATCGCTGAATTATTCTTGGAGTGCTATGAAATTTGAATATCTAGAAGGGTTAAACTTTAGAGGAAGTATCTTAATCAAAAGAACATGATGAAGTTATAGACAAATAACTTGAACCAATCTTACTACTAGGAGATTAAATAGTTTTCAAATTACCAAAGAAGATAGAATAGAAAGCTAGAAAAATTGTTTAATAACTTGCAAAGCCTCCTTTGTGAGAAGGATGTCCATGTCCTCTTTGATGCAAGTGAAATTTTAATGTATAGTAAAAGAAGTTCCATGTTCATCTAGTTAAAAATTTTGCTTTCCAAGGTAGCCCCTTTATCCAATTTTAAATGATAAAGCCCAACAGATGGGAACATGGAAACACAAAGAAATTGCATATCATGGAAACACAAAGAAATTGCATAGTTTAGCATCATTGTAGACAAAATCCTTTGCGATAGTATGGAATTTACATGAGTTCAAATAAATTTATATGAAAATCTTGGCTACAAATTGAGGATACCAAAGAATAGATATCTAGCTAAATGAATGTGGCTGAAATTGTGACCTTGAAAGGTAAGTTTTGGTAAAAAAAATGTTTGAAATGTTGTCAAAGGAAAAGATTAAACTATGGAATGGATGAAAGGGATGGAGAGGGCTTATAATGAAACTCTGATGGGAAAAGGGAGGTTTATGCATCAAATTTCATAATAATGATACAAGTTTGGAAAATCATCCTTGAACCAAAAAATCCTCAAACAAATATTATTAATGTTAAATCTATGCAAAAACCTAAATATTATTCATCAGTAATAGAAATGTATTTAATTATGAAAGTTGTCATGTGTTTCCAACATAACCGAATATTATTCATCAATAACAGTAACATATTTACTTATAAATATAGTGTGTTGCCAAGTTGACCTCAACTTGAAATGACAATATTAAACTTCTTTTATTATTATGATAAAAAAGAGACGTCTTCCTTGATTTTGAGCTAAAGAATACTTGTTACAGCCTACAAGAACAAGAGCACACAACATCAATCATGGCAGAAAGATAAGGTGTATACGACTAATGAAAACATGGACAATGATCATAACTTTATAATGTTTCTTTGTAGCACCCAGTTAGCTACAACTCCACGTAACATGGCCATGAAATAGAAACCTACCATCTAATGTGTTATTACAACCAACACCAACAAGGATGTGTATTTGCAAGCGAGTTATTATGACTACACACAACTATATTCTTATTTCAAATATATCAAGAAATTGCTGATTATTTATATTGACTGCCATACTTATAAGTTAAAGGCTACAATACACTCAATTAAGTGGCCAGCTCCTCTTTTCGCATGCTCTAAATGGCCAAACAATGTTTTTTCATTGTTCTAGGAAATATCAATACTAACATTGAGGATTGTCAAGTAGAACTCCACACCAAATGTGTATATCCATTTTAAATACCTAAAATCTAAACACAAATTAAATAATAATCTAGATATCATTTTGATTCAGCACTATGGTGACTCTTGAATGATATCACTTTGAAATAAAGAAGGAGCTCTATGCATTGTTTGATTAGAGCCGCCAACAAGAAATCTGGGAGCTTGTTTTTTTTCCAATGCACAACACACTCTTAAGCGTTCTGGTTCTTGGATCCTATAATCTCAAGGGTTTTTTTTTTATTGAATTTTTGAAGATGAATGCTTTAAAAATAATGGAAGTTGATATTATCAAGCTTGATAACTAGAATTTTATAGCTCAATAGTCTGATCAAGATATTTGGATAAAGTAAATAGGAGATGAACAAAATGCATTTTCCATTGAACTTTTTGAAACAACCATAACCTACTAAAATCATAGATTCAATAATAGAAACTTGCACCATTTTTAGACCAAGAAAATTGCAACAGAAAATAAAATACGAAAAAACAATGCAAGGAAGCACACCTCTTGAATCTCAGGAAGCCTCATGCTCGACCCTTTATGTAGATAAGGTTGTGTTTCTAATAAAGCTATGTTGGTTTTGTGAGTGGCCCTCATGAGTATGCTTCTCAAGTAGTTTCCTCACAAGGCAACTCACTATTGTGATTGCAAAAAATCCTTTTGTGTTGGCAACTACAACACAATTATATAGTGTTAGAAAGACATGGATAAGAGTTGTACAAAATAAGAGATAAATTTTCTCCTCCCATATTGTCTAATGGAGTGGAGAATTTTCATTGCACTGAAAGAGCCCTTACTTAAATGTTGATTATTCTATTTCAGTAAACCCTCCTTAGACATGCTAATAAAAGGGGGCTTTTTGAGCTTGAGATTGAAGTGCCATGTGCAAAATTGGTGAATTGAAAAATGTAAAATGGAGAAATTTAGTTGAGATAAGTAGAGTTCACCAGTGACACTTGCCCATGCTATTTCCATGAAATGTATACCAACTGTGTACACGTGAAATGAAATGCAAAATGCCAAGTTTCTAATTTTGCAACACACTTCCTTTTTGGACTAAATGTTTAATTTATGCACCAAACTTCTTAAATTACTTCCACCTCATTACATGCAAACAAACCCTCCTTAACAAGTGAAGCCAAAATATGCATGTATATTTTCAAAAAGTGACACATAGTCTTTTAGAAGAATGATAGTTGCCATGCTTTGAACATTTTAAGTAATTTTTTGATTGAAAAAAGAAAAGATTGCTAGAAAAAATAACAATGGCCAATAGGAAAAATCTAGTTTATATTAATGACATCAAAAAAAATTTCTCATATCTTCAAAACTATAGTCTTAAGGGTATTATATCAAAAAACACGATTTCCAACTATCAAACTAATATTGGTAAAAGTACTTGAAAACTTTAGTCTCCTATACGGCAGGGACTAATAATCCTTTTTAATCTTTAAATTCAAAACTGAATTTGAAATGAAAGTACAAGTTTTCAGAATGATTTTTGAAAGCTAAGGCTTATGAACAAATTCTAGACTGAAAATTATATATGGTCATCTTTTATATAATATAAAGTTATTGTACATAAGAAGATTTAATTATATATATTACTATAAATTTTTGTGCAATTTTCATTAGCCTGATCTCTATAATTGAGCTATACATTTTTTTGTTTTACAATTGTATCATTTTGTGCATAGAATAACCAAAATTTAAAAGTTAGAAAGAGATAAGTACTTTAGTATAAATATCAGATAACATTTTATAAAAGTTTCTTATACTTTAGAATTGCCCTATTGATTTAGTATGTTAAAAAATAGCCCTATTGATTTAGTATATTAAAAATGTTATTACATTAATAAATATAAACCTAAATACAATTCAATTAACTACCCCTATACATTTTATTTACTTCAGTAATTTCAGCTATTCAATTAAGCATCCTTGTATATTTAAACCAATTTAACTCCGATATGTAAACATTTCATTGAGTTATTCTCCATTGCAACCCCTCAATAACTATCAGAGCTCACTTGCAGTACTCTTAGAATAATATTTTACTTTGATCTCATGTTGCCACAAAAGCTCAATGAGTCATACGGATTTGCTTGTTGAATAATGGTTTAAACGTAATATGTTCAACTCTACGTGCAATATAACAATCAACGTCAATATTAAATTGAGCTTGTAAATGCCATGCAAATATCAACACTGCACATGCAAGAGCAGATAACAGATTTGTCTGGTCCTAAAGCACATATTCTCCCATTTTCACAATCACTCCAAAACAGCGATAACCTATCCATGCCATAATTTGTTCCTTGTTTTAGAGCATTCTCAACTGATTAAATTGTCTCCTACTCCTATCATTATTATTGTCCTGCATTAATAGTGATAACATCAGACCAAAATTCTTTTGCCTACTTCAAATATCAATGGCATAATATAAATAATTCACAGCATAAAAAACATTTTCAGAATTGGCAAGGCAGCATGCCTTTTTATACTCCTTCATGGTCATTTACAGATGGTCCCAAGAAAATGAGATTCCTAAATCCAAACAATAGAAACTATTTACAAAATGAGAATTAAATATGAAGCCTCCAAGCTCTGAGACCATGGAGTATATTTAATAAAACAATAGAAGGAAACATGACAACCTTTATAAGTGACAGATAGAGAAGGTTCGGATTGGAGGCATCTAGTGATGCCCTAGGTGGTCCTCGATAAGATGGATGATAATTGATAATGAATCCCACATTTGAAACTTCTGAAGTCATGATATGATTATGGTGAGTCTTAAACTTCGACATAATTGTTTGGTAGGTTATTATCAAATAATAATAATTAATATATCAAAATGATTGTAAATGGTTAGTAGATTAGTATCTTTATGTACATCTATTTAGAACCATTTTAAATAAAATGAAGAAAATAAAAATAAAACATGAATCAAAGCGAGCAGAGCATATACCTGATATGAGCAAAAAGATCATAAGAATGAAGAGAGAAATCATAGAGCTAAGCTAGAGAAAATTCTTTCAAAGATTGAAAAACTAATGACAAACAAATTAAAGAAAATTAAACCTATATTTTAATAGGTTAATAGAAAGATAATACCAAGCTTCAATGCAACTTACCACACAAAAACTCTTGCTACTGGAAATTGCATGAGAAAGTAAAAAATATTGCCAAGAAAGATCACCTCGGCCAATGGCAAAATGGAAATTTTAATATTAATCCAGCAACTATAGGATATAACAAATGGTTTACTATTTTTTAAAGTTTTTGAGGCCTGAACTAATGAAAAAAGAGACTTGAAAACATTTACTCGGAAAGTCTTTAAAAAAAAAAAAAAACAAAAAACCAAACATTCAATATGTTTACATCAATCTCAAGAGTTGCATTTCATTTAAGAAGGAAGGCACTGAGACAGAACTAAAAATTGCCCCACCTCCCACCCCAAAATTCACTCTGTGTCTCATCTTCTTTGCCCTTACTTTACAAGTGGGAGGGGAAGCCCTAAAATATTCTTGGCACACACCACAAAATAGATAGTAGGCTTCTTAAAATTTAAAATTACACCTCTTATCCCAAATATCATTCTAGATTTCTGAATGCACAAGCACATCCACATTAATAATTTCATCCACATAAATCTATTTAGCTCACAAACTACAACCACACTCTTATTATTGTACAAAGGTTATTTAAAACCTCAAATTTTTTCATTTGTGAGTGGAATGAAGGTCTGCCCCAAAGGTCTGTCTGGAGTTTTCAGAAGAAAATCTGCCTACAAGATAGTCATGCTAGGTCAAACCCTATGGCTTTCTCCATGGATGGTTTATGGTTTGAATGTACAGATCTTTATTTATTGTGTCGGCTGCTCTAAACACAACCAATGCTTGAGCCTTGTTTGCAATGCCTCTTCCTGCAAATCAAACAATTTGAATGAAAACCACACAAATATATAAAATGAGAAAAACTTTGAAAATATAACTAATATAAAGAAAATGATCCCAGAAACATTAATTGAGCCGAATTGTACTTATTGTTGTAATAAAATCTGACTTGCACCATGTTTTTTCTCTGCACCTACCTCCTCCCACTCAATTTTCCACTATATCTACCCTCAATAAAACCAAAATCTCATGCCTTAAAGAAGACAGTGGTTAGGGAGGTGAGCCATCATTGCTACTTGTTATTGCATGTATGTTAAGTGGCGAAGTATAGATGATGCATGTAAAGGGATTTTTGAATGCCAGC
The DNA here is from genome assembly GCA_028749045.1 of Cupressus sempervirens. Classification (NCBI taxonomy): domain Eukaryota; kingdom Viridiplantae; phylum Streptophyta; class Pinopsida; order Cupressales; family Cupressaceae; genus Cupressus; species Cupressus sempervirens. The sequence goes on from CM053787.1 coordinate 333,830,512, forward strand.
TGCAAACTATAGATTTTTCATCAATTTTGTTGATTGATAAAAGAAAATACTACCAGGGAAAATGGTTTGAACCAATCAGAAATTAAAAATAACATAATAAAAAATCAACAATTATAAATAAAAGGCGGAGGACCATAAGTAAAATTTTCTTACAGACATTTCAAAAGCATATTAATAGAAAGAAAGACATACGAAAATTATAGTCTCCTGCTTTACGGCAGGGACTAACAAGTACCCTCAAATCTTTTCAGTATACCCAAAGTAGTAAATTATTCACATACGTATAACTTGAGAATCCTAATACAAACAAATTACTAATACAACTAACTAAGAATTAACTATCAAGCAATAATGTAGATATCTCTCTTTGAATTCTTTTCTCAATGCCATAGAATATATCTCGTTCAATGCTCTAAAAGAATGAATCAAGATTTGTACACTTATGATCCACACTTCCAATACTTACAGATTAATAAATGATTAGCACTATTTAATCCGTCAACGGAAAACATAGAAATCTTATTTTTCAGCTTCTTCTTGATCTACTTTTTAGAATTATTTAAATTCTTTTACACATAATATTACTGTCAAAACACCATCATGTATCTAAATTCATTGTTGACATTTACCTCCATAGGAGAAAGCTAGTTTACCTATTGCAACAAGGATGTGCCCGTAATTATAATCCTTGCAAGTAAGCATAAACACATATTATACAAAAACATCCATTATAGCCCTACATAACGTTGTGGATACGGTTGAGATCTTACGACATTATCAAGCCAATATTGGAAGCAGCTGGCTTTAACCTCTTTCCTCAATAGCATCAAAAATATCTCATTAAATGCTCTGCTATGAGAGAGAGGTAAGACCAAGTTTCTCCATCAATCAAATCAGCAACCTCAGAAGAATATAATACAAACCTTCATTATCAAACATTTTTCCAAAAGAGGAAGAGAATGGGAGGCTTAGCTTACATGAAAAATATTGTGAGATGCAATATTAATAAGAGAAAGTAGGAGCAGAATCTATGAAAAAGTAATTGTGGTGGAACCAATGAAAGTGGCTTCATATCAGAGATCTTAGTTGACATCCAATGATATCCAACTAAATTTTATCAAGATAGAAGAATAATTTATTTCACTGCAGTTTGAGAGTTGTTTTGTGTTTGGTGGTGCGGTTTTCTTTTTAATTAAAGAACATTCCTATGATATATGCTTCTAATGATAGTGATGTGAGTCGTCAATTTGATAATTTAGAACCCATGGAGAATGTTTCAAAGTCAATAATTCGAATATAATCTACATAGATATATTGAAGGTGCATTTAAAAATTTGGAATTGAAATATTATGTTAAAAGTCAAAATCTTGGTCACATTATTCCCACCGAGCTAATCTGCGTAAGAAAACTATTAGCCAAGTGAAAAGAATGTTGATGGCATCTAATATTTATAATTGGGCCTACAATTGAAATACATGAAGTGAAATGACACGAGGAAAGAAATAGTATCAACCAATCTATTAGGATATTTTATGCTTATATATAAGCTTGTGTTTGCTTTAATCATAAATGACTCTTAGAATTTCATATCAAATGCCAACAATAGTTCTTAATAGTAAATGCCAATCTTTTAGTTGGCATTCTTATAAATTCATCTACCCAATTAACATTTTTACACAACAGGCAACTGCTGCTAAATCTCCTTCAAAGGCTTTCAAAATATCTACAGACCATATTTTCTTAGTATATTTTGGGAGGCTTTGAGGGAGATGCAAAAGAAGCTCATCTCATTTATTCATTAGCTCTGACCTCTTTTGAGATTTATATAAAATTTTGCTTTTAAGTTTTTCAGGTAAAGCCTTCAAAAACTTTACAGTTCGTGTTATTTCTATTTAAAATCAATAAAAATCATTAAAGTCTGCTTACTTGATGAGGAGATAACAAGGACAAAGTCTATAATAGGCTCAATATTGGATGGAAAAAAGAAACTGAAAAAAAACTACAGGGAAAATACCAAATATGAACAACACCTTACAAGTTACATGTGTTCTGTAATGGCAAGCACATGAATTTTTGGTTTGCAATTGTGATGGTGTTTAAATATTTTTTGCTATTATTAAATTTTAGGGTTTGCATTGCATTTGGGGTGGTGTTTAATTTTAGGGCTTAATTTACTATTTTGCTATAACTTTAGTAAAGGTTTAAACAAAACCTTTACGAGTCTGGTGGTTGCCAAAACTAGTTCTTAACTGTTTGGCTTTATTTATAAATTCTCTCTAAAATCTTTTGGGAGAGTATGATTTGAGATTTTCTTTTCTGTGTGAAGAAGGACTGAGAGGACTAAGATATTGAGAAGATTATTATCTGGCCCTGAATAGATGAAATAAATAATATTTGTAGTGCTTTCTTGCTACTTGGTTTTGGTTTTATTTTGTTCACTCTGCAAATTTATTAGGGATGCATATCATATCTATTGGTTTCTAAATAAAATAGAAGTAGCATTGATTTTTTGGTTTAAAAGTTATTGCTGTAGGAAGCCAGACTCACACAAGAACCTCTGAAAGTTTATTTAGGCAAAAATGCCTCTTGCTTGCGTGAACACCATGTGAAGTGGCCTGAGTGTGGTGGAGAGTAGGTAGGAGGAATGTACATTAGTCTCTTCACGACCATTTGCAAGAATGGGCTATAGAAAGAAGAAACTAAAAAAAAACTACAGGGAAAATACCAACTAGCCTGTAGTTTTTTTTTTCAGTTTCTTCTTTCTATAGCCCATTCTTGCAAATGGCCATGAAGAGAGTAATGTACATTCCTCCTACCCGCTCTCCACCACACTCAGGCCACTTCACATGGTGTTCACGCAAGCAAGAGGCATTTTTGCTCAAATAAACTTCCAGAGGTTCTTGTGGGAGTCTGGCTTCCTACAGCAATAACTTTTAAACCAAAAAATCAATGCTACTTCTACTTTATGTAGAAACCAATAGATATGATATGCATCCCTAATCAATTTGCAGAGTGAACAAAATAAAACCAAAACCAAGTAGCAAGAAAGCACTACAAATATTATTTATTTCATCTGTTCAGGGCCGGATAAGAATCTTCTCAATATCTCAGTCCTTCTTCACACAGAAAAGAAAATCTCAAATTATACTCTCCCAAAAGATTTCAGAGAGAATTTATAAACAAAGCCAAATAGTTAAGAACTGGTTTTGGCAACCACTAGACCCGTAAAGGTTTTGTTTAAACCTTTACTAAAGTTATAGAAAAATATTAAATTAAGCCCTAAAATTAAACACCACCCCAAATGCAATGCAAACCCTAAAATTTAATAATAACAAAAAATATTTAAACACTATCACAACTGCAAACCAAAAATTCCCGTGCCCAAGACTTGCTCCTGCAGCATTACTATGGCCATAGACATCTTACATGAAAAGATTAACAAAATTTGTATCTTATGATTCTATATACACTCTTCCATTTAGGGATTTACATGTTGTTCCTTAATGGTTACAACCTGTGATTGTTGTGTTTATGTGCTACAGAACTAGCGATGTCTAAGCATAGATATCACATTTTCTTTTTGTATGGAGGAGTAATAAGCATAGATACCATATTCTCTTTTTTTGTGGAGGAGTAATAAATGGTATGATAGAAATATTTATGGAATATAAGAGTTTTGGTGGATTTGTGGTTTTAAAAAAAAAAGAGATGAGAGATGTATGTAGCATGGATATCACATTCTCTTTTTGTGTGGAGTAGTAATAAATGGTATGATAGAAATTTTTAAGGAATATAAGAGTTTTGGAGGATTTGTGGTTTTATCTTTTAAAGAGATGAAAGATGTATGCATGTATGTATGTATGGAGAGTCTATATATACATGATTATTTATGTCTTATATTATCTTATTTGATATTTCTAAAAAGCTGATAGTTTTCCAAAGTAAATGTCTTGGTTTAAGAAATATTTCTTTAATTCATAATGTACAAAGTTTGACCATGTAGCCATAAAATGATTAATTAAAATTATGAAAACCTTTTTTTGAGTAAATATTGTCATATAAACAATATTTAAGATTAAACATAAAATTCATACACCTTAAATGATTGGCTTCTCTATTAGAGATATATATTTGGATTGTGAATTATATACATTTTCTTGCTATATTAATCAAATTTGGCATAGTAAATAGATGCATTACCTATACATCATTGAATTTAAGATTCAGATGTATACGAAAGTCAAAACTTATAAGTTCTTTTAATTGTCTCTAAACATTGTAAAGTATCTACTAGTTTAAATTTTGTACATACAAAAGTAATCTAAAAAAAACATTTTCAAATAATTCAAACCCATCAAGTTCTTGAAATAGAAATAAAGTTCTATGTAAACAAAAAATAATATGTGGTTCCACAACACACACTCCATTTTTGACTTCGCAAATGGGGACCCTCTTTTTCTTTGATTCATAGAAGCTCATTCCTCAGAATAGGGTATCTTCCAAGAGCTTTGGGGAGTGAAATTTTTTTAGTTCAGATTTAGGAGTCTAGTTAGTTAGTGTCATTTTTAATCCCTAGCACTAATATATTAATGTTTATCTTTTATGTAGGTGATCATGGCATCCTCATCATCTATAACACAAAAAAATACCATGGTATTGCATGTGCATATTCAACACAAGTGCCTTGGGATTTCAGATATAAGAAGTAGAAGGAGTTCAAGTTTATGAAAATGTTAGACTATAAAGAGGGCATAAATCATCAAAAAGATCAGGAATATATACACAAGAGTGCTACCAAACCCCATTTGAGAAAAACCCAAAAATCATTTTTAAAATTGGGAGCTTTGATATTTGGGTGAATTACTAACCTTGCACACTTTTTAGAAGGTGCGTAGGTGCACAAGTGAGCAGGTGCGACACAATTCTAAAGTCTTGGAGATGCCCAAGGTCCCAAAGATGCTAAGGTGCACAATTTTACAAGTTTTGAAGATGCATAAGTGCATAGGCATGCAATGTGCACAAATGGTCCTAAATCATCAAAAATATTAGAAATAGGTACACAAGAGTGGTCCTAGGCCCCATTTGAGAAAAACCTAGAAATCATTTTCAAAACTGAGAACTTTGATTTTTGGGTGAATTGAGCACCTTGCGCACTTCCCTCAAGGTGTGCAGATGCACAATTTGATGACTTGGTGAAGGAATAGTCTTCAAAAGTGTGCATATCCAAAACATCTACAGGTCTCAAGGTCCCCTAGATTAGTATGGTTTCATCATCTTTTGCAACAACTAAGATCACACTCAAACCCATGACTTTCAAGTTCCAAGGTGTGCCCAAGAAGTCACACTTCATGATTTCTATAGGGAAGTGAGGGAAAAGTATGAAGCTTTAGACTTGTTAGATCCTCCAGAAATAACCTTTTCCATCCAAAATTTGAAAGGGGAACATCCACACATCATTTTGATTGAAGGTCAACAAAACCCAGATACTGACAACTAAATATTGTGGAGTTAGAAAAATTCTCACTCTTGGAAAATTGTGAAGTTTGAAAAATTCTCACTCTTGGAAAATTGTGGACTTCAAAAAATTATCACTCTTGGAAAATTGTGGAGTTAGAAAAATTCTCACTCTTGGAAAATTGAGTTAGAAAAGTTTTGACTTTTGGGAAATTGTGTATTTTGAAAAATTCTCACTTTGGTTGAAAATTTTGGAGTTTGGAAAATTGTGGAGTAAGAAAAATTTTGACTTTGGAAAATTGTGTAGTTAGAAAAATTCTCACTTTGAAAAGTTGTGGAGTTAGAAAAAATTCCCACTTTTGGAAAATTGGATGGTTAGAAAAAATTCTCACTCTTGGAGAATTGTGGAGTTAGAAAAATTCTCTCTTGGAAAATTGTGGAGTTAGATTTTTTCGTCAATTTTGGTCCTGTCACCCAAAGGTGTGCTTTTCAAAAGGTGTTATTTTCATAATGTGCACTTTTTAGAAGGTGTGCAAAACAAAGAGGTGCATCAAACACTAAGGTGCGTTAAAATTTTTTTTCAGTTGCAGTTGCGTTGACAGTTAACTATCAATTTCTATTTTTGAGCATTCCATGCATTAAACGTGCATTTTGATGATAGGTTAACTCTCAGAAATGCCTAGAGAAGGATGAGATTACATTTTTTTGAAGCTCTAGTGACTCCCAACTCATCTCATGGCTTCTTTCTTCTTATCTTGTTCCCCTTTCATTATTTTAAGTCACATGATGGCTCATGCACCCATTAATTGATATAAATAAGGGTGAAGATCTACTTAGCACCATTTGGAGAGTTTGTTTGTATACACATTAGCTTTATTTTATTAGTTTTTAGCATAAGTTTGCATTAGAAGAACTCTCACTCCTAACACAAAATAAGGAGAGGGTTTCTAATAAATACATGGATGTAATATGTACTCTAGGATGATATTTTGATGCAATAATAAATATTGTTGGTGCTCTCATTCTGAGTGTAGTAAATCTTGTCGAAGTGTGTTATTTTTTTGAATTCAAGTTCATGAATGATAATGAAGATAATGGTTTTGTTACATTGTCATAATTGTGTTATCTTTTAATTTTGGTGTTTTCCTTATGTTAACAAATTTTGTTGTTGTGGAAAATTGGATAAAGGATCATTATTATTCTTGCAGAGAATTTTGTCTCATGTCCATCACTTTCCATGGCTACATGATTCGATGAATCATGAAACATCTTCAAGTTTAATTAAAGTTCCCATTGATGATTGCATTAGTGGATTTGAGGAAGCATTGCTCCTAATTTCATTAGTTTCCTATTAATAATAAGTTCCATTCATCATAAAACACAAAATACAAAAAATATATTAGTTTTGTGGTTAAACGTTTCAACAAAATTGTGCAAAATTGGTAGATAACAACAAAGACATCCTTGTGAACATTCACATTTATCTTTGACTAAGTTACACAACAGGTTGAAAAAAAACCATCCATAACCTTGGAGTTGGTCATTAATCAACTTTTCAAAAGGAAAAATTGTGAGAATTTATGTCGTTAGCATCATGCAAAAATGACCGCTCAACACCATGATATCCATATACAATGTTATAACACACATTCAAGAAAGTTCCTATGGGGCCACCAAGATGCATGGTTCTCATAGTGTATTCTATAAGCATCACATATAAAATATACTATGGGTTCAGCCATTCTAATAACCCCATAGTCATACTTCCCCTCACATCAAGTCTTTGAAACAATAGTAAATTATGTACACAAAAAATAAGACAACCATGCCATCCCTATATGCAGTTAGGGCACTCTTTTGAGGAAATGTCAATGGGCCCCCAAGAAAGCATGGGCTCCATAGAGTATTATATAAGTAATAGTGTATTTTATGTATTCTTTATATAATACTCTATGGGGCCATGCATTTTGGAAGCTCCATAACCATTGGTCATCACATAGATATAACAAGATGTTGACTCGAGTCATTTAGGATTTGATTTAGTAAATACCATAGTATTGGAAATCATCCTAAATGCTTACTTTTTTTTTTCTTATTATTAGATCTATATTTTCCTTAACTTCCTTATTTCTCTTATATTATGCTAGTGGATTGGCGTCATTATCATTGATCGACACAAGTAATTGTAAGTCACAAATTTGATTTACAAAATGATGCACCTCATAAAGGACCAAAATGAAACATGTTCGACACATGGGTTTTTCTTATAGATCATTTTTCACTAGAGAATCAATTCTTCGTTGTAGGGATTTGAACTATGAATATTTATTTTATTCTCAATAAAGAATATTATTAATTTTGAATAGAACTATATGGTGCTACAAGCATCAAATATGGATTTTGAATCCACGAGGATTAAATAAATAGACATATAAGCTATTTTTTAATTAAATGAGTTATCATTTAGATAGTTAATGAGTGAGATTATGCCATTTATCTAAAAGTAAAGATCATCCAACACTATTCATCTAATGTTTACATCAATTACTAGATGTAGCATTTGTTAGAAAAATACAACATTGGTCAAACAATTGAAATGGATGGCATTAATAGAGCTTATGAAAGAAATGTTAATAAAAAAATTACAAGCAATAATTTATGAACAAATCATATCATACTAGTTTGATATTTTGTTATTAAATATTTGGACCATGCTAAATGTTCTTTTTCAAATTGGTCTATTTTTGCTAACCTTATGTAACATAATGAGTTACACTATTTGTAAATGGGAGACTATTTCAAAATGTTAGTAGATCGCTGGTATTGACTAATTAAATGTGATGCCCCCATTTATGTAATAATTAATAAATTGGTTCTAGGTATTAAATATAATAATAAAGGATATTTAATTAAATAATAAATATAGGAACCAAATTAATTAAATAATGAAATAATTAATATTGTCGGCTTATACTTGTAAATATCTATATGCTTCTTGGAGGCCTTTATAAGTAGATGTTTGGGTATTATAATAGACCATGGATTTGATTTGATTTCTCTTTCTATTTTTGGAGGCTAAAGACTGAGGAACTTGTTTGTAATTTCAAAGGTGAAAGATCCTCCCTAGTCTACTTGTTGCAATTTTGGTGGTCTAGTTCCACCATACTATGTTATTGGAGGTATCACTTAGATATCTTAGTCTATGAACTAGATCTATTATTTGTCACCATTTAGTGACTGCTTCTATCTTTTTGAATCTTGCCTAATGCTAATGTTCATTGAAGTATTGGATCGTAAATAGCTTTCTATGTTGTTGACATTTTGGCTATAACCATTTGGTGGTCCTCCTTTCCATCCAAAGTATTATTGGCATCTTTGCACATTTATGCATTGGTTAGCTTATTTGGCATGAATCTAGTTTATCTTGATTGTATTTGATATCATTGGACTTAATACATGTATGAAAATCTATCCTTGTATGCCAAAAAAATTCCAGCATACCACTTACAGATACCTCCCTCTCCACTTGTATGATATTTCCCTCCATCTACCTTGCATGGTACGACTATCTGCCACCATACCACTCCTGAATTGACACCATACATCAACAATACTTATTATATGGCATCTATATGGTCAACCAAGTACATCATATAACTATCCCTATTTACATCATACACCCTTATCATCTCCCTTATTCCTAGAATGTATGACCATCTAAGCTCTCTTGTATGGACCTACATTTATTGATGAGTGTGGGGTTATTTTGGCTAGTTTCTCTATGGTTACATAGTCATACAATTGCATTGGTATTAGATTTGGTGATCTCCCCATCTTGTTGGATATTGAGATCAAATCATGACACTGAGTGATGAGTTGGTTGATGCATTGAGAGAGCTAAGAAGTCAACAAATTCTCTACAAATAGGAAAAATATAACTCAACCTCTTGATAGGCACAAGGTCATTGATGATAACTTTCATTCTTAGGGCCAAGCATCAAGAATTAATAACAACCACTTTGGCTGAGTCATTGAAGAAAATCAAGAAGGATTGGTTGATTGGTGGTGGCAATATGACATATCTCTAAATGATTTTATAGAATTATAAAAAAAGTATCTATCATCTCAGTACAATAAAATCTTCAAAAATGGTTTGAAGTAGGAGATTGATAAGTAAAAGACATGTCATACAGACATTATGGGTTATGGAAAAGAAAAAGACTCTAATTTCCCCTTCACATGAAGAACAAAAAAGGTCTCAAGACAATGATAAGATTGAAGAAATAATGGATGATTCAAATAAGGTTGATGATGGAGAAATTGTTGAGGTTAGAGAACAAGATGAATTAATAGATCTAAAACAGAAGGACAACCAAGCCAATGTTGAAGTGGACCCTTGTATTACTCTTTGTGTTTAGTATGAGAGAAAGGCTACAAATATTCCAAAGCATATGAGTAATGATCTAGATTCACAACCAAAATTTGTTGATAGTCTGACTGATGGAAGGTTTGATGTTAGTTTACTCTTTTCACCTACATGATTAGTTTGGGACCCTAGAGCTAATGGCCTTTAATTCAATTATGAATTACTTGAAGGAAATAAATCGTTGGGTGGTGAGGGTTTGTGATGTCCCCAATTTTAATGAAATAATAAATTATTTAATGGGTCCTAATAATAAAATAAAATAATAAAGAAAATTTAATTAATTATTAAATATGGGGTCCAAATTAATAGAATGATAAAATAATTAATATTGTACATTGGCATGTACTTTTAAATCTCTAGATGCTTCTTAGAGGCATTTATAAGGAGGTGTTTCAGGATTGTAATAAATCATGGACTAGATTTTATTTCTCTTTTTATTTTTGGATGTTGAAGGCTGACGAACTTGTCCATAGTTTTGGAGGTAGAAGATCCTCTCTACTCTTCTTGTTGAAGTTTCAGTGGTCTAATTCCACCCTATTATACCATCAAAGGTATCACTCGGATCTCTCACTATGTATTCCATGTCCTCAAATATTAGTTGATGATAATATAACATTGAAGTAATAGATGGTAAATAAATTTTTGTTTTGCTAACATTTTGGCCAAAACCATTTGATGTTCCTTTTTTTCATCCAACATACTATTGTCATATTTGCACATTTATGCACTAGTTGGTTAATTTGGCATCCATCTAATTTATTTGGAGTGTATTCAATATCATTGGACTTCAATATTGTTTGTATCTAATGTAGGCATTGATGAATTATTGGCATTGTGGATAATAGATAAACTAGTTTCATGTACCATTTACCACCATCTATATGCCCATCCCCTTTCTCTATATGACTAGTGCAGGAGAATCCTAGGGTAGTTAGAAATCCTGCATGCTAGAGTGATTTGACCTTGATGTTATAAATGTTAGTCAAAGAAGATTTTTTTTGGTCAAAATTGAGTAGTTCTTGGTTGTACTATTGGCTGAGGGGCTCGGTCTCTGAAGGAGCTTGATGTATATTGGACTCCAAATAAACTGCATTACTCAATATATACCATATTTCTTGACATATATTGTTGGTCGACAATGCTTGGTTGTTTTGGTGATGCTTGATAGTTTGGCTTCCCAAATGAAGTTCTTGCCAATTTGATGAGATGATAATGCATGTAGTGTGTGATCATGATGTGGATCGATCTGGAGATGTGTGTGGACTTATTTGGACCTTGAATCTTTATCATAGGTATACTTAATGGGTGTTGAAAGTTGACTAGGGAATTTTGTATTTAATATTTGTTACAGGCCAACTTGTGGCTCAAATATGTATTTAATGTAAGGGTTTATTTAATTTGTAACTTGCTAGGATGACCTGTGGCTTAGTGGGGTATAAGTAGACGGTCTTGTGGACTCTTGAATCATTATCATCTAGCATGGAGAAGATGAAGTATCTAAGAGGAGAAAAGTTGAGTAGAGCTAGTGGCTAAGTGTGGGATTGGGAAAAAAGAAGGTTGCCTCGTAGCTTGCAAGAACAAGTTTAGATTATTCTTGGGGTTTTCTACTAGATTATGGATCTAGGCTAGCTAGAAATTGGATCTCGTGAGGTCTTGTAGATTTAATATTATAATTATATTATATTTGGCCATAACCTAGAAGGCCTTATAGTCAAACATGTTGAATGAAAATCTTATGATTCTATTGTGAGATTTGGCATATTTAGATCTAAATTGTTTATATTTCTCTATGTGATTATGTGTTGGGGGATAGGACATCTCCTTTGGGGATTCTCCTTCCTTTTACTACATTAGGTGGTATCACAGAGAAGGTTGGATCTGGTTGATCTTGTAGATTTTTTATTTGGGTTTACAAAAATCTTGGAAGATGTCTTTGAGAAGATTGGACCCTAGGGTGATTGATGATCTCTATGATGCTGTGGAGACCAAGATTTCAAAAAAAGTTAATGAGATCATAAGAGCTATAGCTGGAGTAGCTAGGAATGTGGGTATTGAAGATAGATATGAAGAAGTTGCTAAAGACTTTGAAGCTACTAGATCTAGTGGTGAAGATAGAGTTGATTGAATGGAGAGACCTATGGAAGATAGAATTGGCCAATTGGATATATTTAGAGCTCCATTGAAATTGAATCATAAGATGGATATTTTTTATATCTTGGGTACTTTGAATCCTAAAGACCTGATTAATTGGATTGGTGAATTGGAAGACTACATTGAGTTAGAGGATATCTTCTTTGAGTGAGGTTGGTAGAGACTAAGTTGAAAGGACATCATTAATCGTGGTGGAAATAATTTCAAAGAGATAGAGAAGAGGAAGGTGAAATGAAGATCACTAGGTCAAGGTTAATGGTTACTAAATTGAAGGCTAAGTTCGTTCCTATTAATTATGACTTTAATTATTTAAAAAAATTCAAAATATGAAATAGAAGGACATTGTCTATTAAGGATTATACGTAGCAATTTTATAAGTTAACAATTCAATCTAGACATATAGAACTGTCTAAGGAAAAGGTGGCTTAGTACATTAATGGTTTGAGATTCAATATTTAAGATGAAGTTGGTAAGTTGAAGATTGATTCGGTTGAGGATTCTTATCAGTATGCTCTGAAAGAAGAAGATGAGTTGAAGAGGAGGAATCAAGGTATTTTCCATGGAAAGGAGAAACAAGATCACTCAACAAAGGATAAACCGAGTACAAAAGATGAACTAAAACCCATAGAGCCAAGGAAGAGGATGGGTAAGGTTGTCTTTAAAGGTAATATTTTTTTGTTGTGGTGAACCTAGACACAAATCTTATGAATGTTCCTGGAAGATTGGTGATAGAAGAGTTGATGTTGTGAATGAGGCTAAAGACTCAATCAAAGAACTTGAGAGTGAAGGAGAGAGCTTCCTAGCTCGACAAGTACTATTTGGTAAAAGGCATTGTAACCTTGTCAAAGGAGTTGGTAAAATATGCAATGTGATTGTGGATGGTTGTAGTACTAATAACGCTTTTTCTAAGGAGATGGTTTAGAAGCTTGGTTTATAGAAAATGCGAAATCCTTCTCCTTATAGGATTGGTTGGTTACATGATGAATATGCTTTGCAAGTGAGGGAGCAATGTCTTGTTGATTTTCAGATTGGGAAGTATAAGGATCAAGTATTGTGTGATATTGTGGACATGAGTAGTTATCACATATTTCTTAGTAGAGCTTGGTAGTATAATTGTAGGGCTATGCATGATTGTGTCTAGAATAGATTTATAGTGAATGAAGAACTTGGTAGGAGGAAGATAAGATTTGGGAGCCGAGTTGAGATGAAGAACTTTGAGAGGGTTAGATATCAGTGTGGAAAACAAACCTAAGCTACACTAAGGAAGGAGGCAAGGAAGAAAAGTACACAATTGTTTGTTGTTGGAAAGGATTGGCAAGTTTGGAATAAAGGGAAGAGTGTGCAAGATGATAACTTGGAGGATATGTATGTGACAATCTAGTTTAGGATTTATATATTGAATCTTGCAAGATGTTCTTCCATCCTCTAAGAACATATTTGCATACTGAGGGTGTCTGATGTAGGAGCATCCTAGGGTAGTTGGAAATCCTACATGCTAAAGTTATTTGACCTTTAGGTTAGAGAGCTCAATCAAAGAAGATATTTTCTTGATCACTATTGAGAAGTTCTTGGTTGTAGTGTTGGCTTAGTGAATCAGTCTCTGATGGTGCTCAAAATTTATTGGGCTCAGTATACACTACATTGTTCGACATCTATTATATTTATCAAGATGATTTGGTAGCTCAACATGTATTTTTTCTCGACATGCTTGGTGATTTTGATGACACTTGGGAGTTTGTCTTGTTGAGTGGAGTTTTTGCAGATTTGATCGGACAACTTGGTGCATTTAATGCATGTAGCATTTGATCATGACATGGATTGATCTGGAGATGTGTGTGGGCTTATTTGGGCCTTGGATTTTTATCCTAGGTTCATTTAATGGGTCTTGTAAGCTAAATATGTATTTAATGTAAGAGTTTATTTAATTTGTAACATACTAGGCCAACCTATGGCTTAGTTTGGTATAAGTAGATGATCTTATGGAGTCTTGAATCATCATCTAACATGGAGAAAATGGAGTAGCTAAGAGGAGCAATATTGAGCAAAGATAGTAGCTAAGTGTGGGCTTGGGAAAAAAGAAGGTTGCTTGGTGGCTTTTGAGCACAAGTTTAGATTCTTCTTGGGGTTTTCTACAAGATTATACATTTGGGATAGCTAGAGATTAGATCTTGTGAGCTCTTGAAAAATTACTATTGTAATTGCATTTTATTTGGTCATAAATCAGAAGGCCTTACATTCATGTTAGGATTAACATCAAATAGAAATAATAGTTACATGCAAATATAACCAATACTAGAAAATAGTAGATTGCATAAAAGAGAAAATAAGACACCAAGATTTAACATGGTTCACCCAATCCTTGGGCTACATCCACCAACAACAAGGCCAATATTATTATGATCTAGTCATTACAACCTAGTTATAATCTGTAATCCCTTATAGCTCAATACCACCACAAGAACCAATTTTTGCATTACACATTATGAAAAATCCCTAACCCTAAGCCTTTTTATACAATATTTTTGTTGCTTACAAAATTAGGGCTACAATAATAGAAAATAATAGCTAACACCCTTTCCAATATAAGGTCATTTCTGGCTTCGAGGGTTCTGCCCCTAAAATTCCCCATCTTGGGGGCACTACCCCCAAACCCTCATAGAAATAATCTGGAGGGAAGTTGCATTAAATAAAGAATTGAGTTTGAGTAGGTTCAACATCACTACAATCTCTCGCTTGGATATTGATCAAAATCCACAAAAATAACCTCCCACTTGGAGATTGATCATAGTAATACTAAACCTATAGCTCCCACTAGAATATCAAACCATACTAGACACTACTGTTCTTTTATTCTATTTAGTCGAGAAGACCAACCGAAGCTAAAGAGGAATTTAGCTTCTCCCTTGTCACCACCTTTGTAAACATATATGTTGGATTGGAAACTATATGTATCTTGTCCATCTTTAACTATCCATCATCCAAAACTTACTAAATGAAATGGTACCACAACTATATGTATTTTTTCTCTGACTGTAGAGTGAATTCTCTGGAAGATGAATGTCACTCTGACTATCTTGAAATAAATAATTATCCTTTTGAGGGTTTCCCAACTCTTCCATGAATAACTGAAGCCATATCATCTCCTTTGTTTCCTCTATAGTAGCAACATACTTTTCCTTTGTAGTGGATAAAGCGTTAAACTTTTATAACCTAGAAGCCTAGCTCACGGTTGCCCCGCCAACAATAAATACATAACCTACAATACTCCTCTTGGTATCAATATCCCCTACCAAATCTAAATCAACATAGCCTTGTAAATTAGAGGTAGAGCCCCTAAAGTGTAAACAGTTACTAGATGTTCCTCTTAAATATCTAAGAATCGATTGAACTACATTCCAATGCTCAAGCCTAAGATGACTCATATACCTGCTAACAACTCCCACTGCATGTGCAATATCTAGCATAGTACATACCATAACATACATCAATATTCCTAAAACTAAGGCATAAGGTACCTTAGACATCTTTTCCTCCTCCTCTTGTGTCTTGAGACACATCTCCTTAGTCAACTTCAAATGACCAGGTAAAGGTGTGCTGACAACTTTAGCATTCTCCATAGAGAAACGTTGCCACACTTTCTCAATATAATCATCCCTAGATAATTTCAATTTCTTGTTCTTCCTATCTCTATAAATCTTCATACGAAGGATTTATTTTACTACCCCTAAATCCTTCATAGCAAATGCATGTGCTAACTTGCGTTTCAGCCCCTTAATGTGATCCATGTTAGACCCAACTATAAGCATATCATCAACATATAAACATAAAATAATGTAGATGTCATCATCCAACCTCTTAAAGTAAAGACAATGATTTGAATGACATCTACTATATCCATGCTCATGCATAAACTTGTCAAATTTTTGATACCATCGTCGAGGTGCTTGCTTCAAGCCATATAAACCTTTCTTCAATCTGCACACTAAGTTCTCCTTACCCCTGACCTCAAATCCCTATGGTTGTTCCATATATATATCTTCATCCAAATCACCATGAAGGAAAACTATTTTAACATCAGGCTGCTCCAAATGAAAATCTTCAGTAGCCAAAATACTTCAAATAGTGTGAATAGAAGTCATCTTAACAACATGAGGGAATATCTCATCAAACTCAATGCTTTTTTACAATGCAAATCCTTTTACAACTAACCTAACTTTAAATCTTTTCTTAACTCCATCCTTTTAATTCAACTTGTAAACCGACTCATTTTGTAAAGCCTTTTTACCTGAAGGCAACTTTCATAAATCCCATGTCTTATTTTTCAACAAAAGAGTCCATTTCTTGTTTCATTGCAAACTCCCACTGAATCTTTGTATCCACCTGCATAACTTCATCATAATATTTAGGTTCACTAGCATTAGTAAGTAAAATAGAATACAAGGAAGGAGAAAATCTTTTTGGAGGTCTAGTCATCCTTGTTGACTGTCTAACATTTACTGGCGTGTGTGGTATTTGGTGTTGTGATTGTTGCACATCATGAGGAATTGCTAGAACATCAACTTTTGAAATATCATCCAACACTACATAATCTTTTTCTTTCTTCTCATGTTGCTACAATAGATCTTTGTACAACACTTTCACATTGAATATGACATCTTTGCATTTTACAATTTTATGATTTTCAAAATCCCAAAGCTTATATCCAAATTAATTAATGTAATATCCAACAAATACACATTTCTTTGGCTAGCTTCCATCTTGGTTCTATTTTCAAAATCTATATGAGAAAATGCTTCGCAACCAAAGGTTTTGAGAAAATAATAACTCACCTTCTTAACAGTCCATGCTTCCTCTAGAATACCGCAGCCCAAAGGAGTAGAGGGAACTTTATTAATCAAATATACAACAATATTGATAGCCTCCACCCACATGTTTAAGGGCAACCCTGCATGCAACCTTATGCTTCTTTCATGCTCCATTATAGTCCTGTTTATGCATTCAACCACTCCATTTTCCTATGGAGTCCTTGGAACAATTTTTTGTTTATAAATACCATTAGTGGAGCAATAATCTTCAAATTTATGACTACAATACTCACCACTATTATCAGATCTGAGACATTTTAATTTCTTACTAGTCTCATTTTCAACCAAGCATTTCCATTTCTTGAAATTTTGAAATACATCAAATTTTTGTCTAAGGAAATAAACCCATAATTTTCTAGTTACATCATCAATAAAT
This sequence comes from Cupressus sempervirens, assembly GCA_028749045.1. Classification (NCBI taxonomy): domain Eukaryota; kingdom Viridiplantae; phylum Streptophyta; class Pinopsida; order Cupressales; family Cupressaceae; genus Cupressus; species Cupressus sempervirens. The sequence continues at coordinate 333,847,785 of CM053787.1, forward strand.
GTAGCATAATAATGAGAACCACCAAGGGAAGATACCTGAGCTAGTCCCCATACATTTGTATGCACAAGCTCTAATTTCTCACTTTTGTTTTCCTTCCAAGTCTTCACAAAACTCACTCTCTTTTGTTTTCCATACACACAACTTTAATAGAAATCCATATTAATAAATTTTAGACCTGGTAAAACTTTCTTTTAATGAAGTGCTTTCATACCTTTCTCACTTATGTGCCCAAGTTTTTTGTACAATAACACTATATCATAATCTGCAATAGCTATTTGTTCTCGCTGCTCAACTGTAACAACTATTCTTGAACATTCATTTTTCTCTGAAACAATCAAAGTAGAAGGAACAATATGGCCTATAAAAAGATATAAGGTGCCTAATTTCACATATTTTGCTACTACAAGAAAACTTTTGAAAACTTTCCAATTTTTATCAATAAAATTAACTACACAACCATCATCACCAAGTTGCCCTGCTAAAATTAAATTCCTACTTAGCCTTGGAACATGTCTTACCTAATGTAGTAGCGAATGATTCCCATTCTACAACTTAATCTTAACTTTTCCCTTTCCAATAATCTGATAGGGTTCATTATACCCTAGATAAACAAGCCCAAAATCCCCTTGGACATAATCAATAAAATAATCTCTATGAGGTGTAGCATGAAATGAAGCATTAAAATCTAAAACCCATGAATCATCAACACTTTCTAAAGAAAGAAGCAAAGCATCCTCTTCAGATTTGTTACTTACCACATTTTCCTGCTTGTTCCCTTCTACTTTATCTTTTTCATTGTTCTTTTGAGTCCAACAATCTTTCTTCTTATGCCTTATTTTACCACAATACCAGCAATCTCTTTTTCCTTTGGATTGAGAGCTCTCCCCCTTTGACTTTCCTCTTGATTTTCCATTATTTCCAGAATTATTTTCTCTCGTAGTCATTCTGCCTTTGCTTTTTGCGTTAAAAACACTTCTCGATGTAGATCCAACCAAGGTTTTCTTATGAGTTTCCTTACTCAAAATAACACTGATCACATCTTCATATTTTAGGGTACTTGATCCAGAAACATAATTACTCATAGCCATTACCAAGCCATTCCAGCTTTCAAGCAAAGAACACAAAATCAAGAGGCCCCTAATTTCTTCATAAAAATTGATACCCATAGAATATAAATGAATAGTAATAGTATTAAACTCATTTAGATGATCTACAACAGATCCACCTTCTATCATTTTCATATTAAATAAATGCTACATGAGAAATACTTGTTTGAAGCAGAGGGCTTTTCATACAATTTCACTAGGATTTACATCAACTCTTCTATTGTCTTCACTTTTGTAATATTAAATGCCACTGATGGTACTAGGAATAATTGAATGATTCCAAGTGCCTTTCTCTCCAAAAGATCCTAATTTCCATTTGTCATAGATCCCTGATTCTTTGTTTTTCCTTCCAACAACTTCCATAAATCCTTTGGATAAAGATAGTCCTCCATTCACATTTTCCATAACTGAAAGTTCTACCCATTAAACTTGTCAACCCTTTGCTTACCCTCATTTTCCATCACTCCCACTCAACCATGAGACTCCCACTCAACTGTGAGACCTTCCTATAGATGATTGCCAAAAAAAATGGCGATGGTCTGGCTATAAAAAAAATGATGGCAACTTGGCTCTGATACATGCAAATATAACTAATACTAGAAAATAGTAGATCCTATAAAAGAGAACACAAGACACCAAGACTTAACATGGTTCACCCAATCGCTGGGCTATGTCCAACAACAAAAAGTCCAACATTATTATGATCCAATGATTACAACCTGATTACAATCCGTAATCCCTTACATCTAAATATTGCCGCAAGAACCAAGTTTCACATCACATATTATGAAAATCCCTAACCCTAAGCCTTTTTATACAAGATTTTTGCTGCTTGCAAAATTAGGGCTAGAATGATAGAAGATAATAGCTAACACCTTTTACAATATAAGGTCATTTTTGGCTTCAGGGGTGCTACCCTTGAAAACCCCTGCGGGGGTGTTGCCCCTCGATCCCCACCCTGTATTGTGACAGGGAGCACATCTATGTGTTATTGTTTATATTCCACCACATGTGATTATTTTTTGGGGGATAGGATATCTCCTTTGGGGATTCTCCTACCTTGTTCTATGTCAACACCATCCTTGCTATATGTATGTCATTCTATCCTTATTGTACACCAAAAATATTCTAGCATACCCCATATGATACCTCCCTCTCTATCCATACAATATTTCCCTCCATCCACCTCACATGGTATGATTATTTTTTACCTTATAAACGTTCCTCTATTGACATCGTACATTAGCAACAATTATTAGCCACACAAGTAATTTGTTAGGTAAACAATATTATCATTTTGCATTAGTATGATGTCTAGCTATTTTCCTCCAAAAATGTTTAACTCAATATTGCTCATATTCAGGCATGATTTATTTAGATAATGGATGAATTATTATTTGTATATTAAGAGGCAATTATCATAATTAATAATGATATTGAAGAAGTATAATTTATAGTTAAATTAAAATATTATATAGAAAGTTCTACAATGGTATTAAAAATAGTTTACTAAAAGGAATTGTGATTCAAGGAATTTTACAGGTCATAAAGTTTAATCTAGTTGTCTATTTGGGTTGGAATTTGACATGGAGAAGTATGTCAATGAGTTCAAAAAGATGAAAATTTACATCTTGACAAATTTTGGGGGCCAAATTTCTTCATTTATAGCCTAAAATCAAAATTTTACAATTTTTTAGGTTTTTTAAAATTATATTTTCGATTATCTTTGATTTCATTCACACACTTAATGTGTTGTGTTGATAAACTAATTTAAATAAGTTTCATAATCATCAAGATAGGTATGAATACCACCAAAAATGGTAAATCTAACATCTTAAATTTTTTTATTAAAAGATGAATCATGATCAAAAGAGTCCTTGAGTGTATGAATTCTCCTAAAGGGAATGCTAGAGGTTGGACTTAATATAATGAATCTCATAAAAGAGGATATCACAAAAGAAAATTCTAATGAAATCGAAGCACACAAATATCAATGTAACAAGGAGTATAAAAAGAGAGATCTGACCACACAGTATAGCTAAATACAACTCTCAAAATTAAAAACAAGATATGTTAGTGTAGTTTTTTATTTTTCCTATTTTGCTAAGTTTTTCCTACACTTTTTAATAATCTCGCTTAGGTTAATAAAGCATGTCTTATTAGGTGAATGGTTGTGAGGTGTCACCTTCCTACATGTGAGCATCCATTAGCTATCTTGGGAAGATACTTTGCTATCTTGGGAAGATACTTTGCTATCTTTAGTCTGATAGATGGTTGCTCCTCATTGGTTGGTGTTGACACCTCCTCCCTCTTCCTAGCCTATATAAGCATGCTACCTGGCTTGTTTTTGCATCTCTTGCTTTTGCATCCTCTTAATGCTATTTTGCTTCCAGCATTTGCATTACTCTCTTGGAGACTAACTCTATGAAGCTATTTTGATTTTGTATCATTTGCATTCATAGTTTATATATTTATTCTTTGCACTAGTTTTCTGGGTTATTAATCTTATCAGATTCTAACATGGTATCAAAGCTTTTCTATGTGCAAGAGTAGATTTTAGTTTCCTTATTTGAGAGATTCGAGGGGGGGCAAATAAACTTTATTGTAGTTTTTTGAAAAATGAAGTATGCTCTTCTCTTGCATCTTTGGATGACCTTGAGAATCAGAAAAGTTTTGACAAAAATAGTTTTTCTCTGGGGTTTCAATCGCAAATCTGACAACCAACTTGCATATTTGGAGTTTTCAATCAGTTTTGCAGGTTCCAGCATGCCATTGATGGACTTAAGAAGCTAATCTAGCATTTGCATGTCAAATTTTGGTTGCTGGGGTCATTTTCTGATTTTTGGAGCCATTTTTTACTGTTAAAGGTGTTTGATTTACACTACAGCAACATCTTCTATTCATAAGCAAGAAAAATGCTTTTTGAGTTTTGTTCGCAGCCCCGAAAAACCATCTGGGTATCTTTTAGATTTTGCATGCAAGCTGTATATTTTTTAGAATCGAGCATGCAAAGCTATAGCCATACCCCTCTCCGTTGGTAGCCACAGATTTAAATGCAGTTTTCAAATGTCTCGTTCTTGCTCATACGGACTCCAATTTTGATGATTCTTGTTATGAACTTGGCTATTTTTTTGTGCTCTATCCACTAGTGGAGTTATTTTTTGATTTTCATGCATGAATTCTTCAGAAATTGTAGATTCTCAGCTGTGACTATGCACAGTTCTCATTTTGGAAACTTCGGAGGATCATAACTTTCTCATACGACCTCGTATCGAGGCGATTCTTTTTTTGAAAGTGCATGATTTTTTGATTAGATCACAGTGGTGCTATTTTTTTCCTTGATTATTGTGCCCAAGTTTCACTTTTAGCATATGCTCTTCATGAGGGTTTGTAATGCATTGAAATCAAGACCACTAAGTATCTCTTTCTAGTGGTAGTTGTAAATGCACTAAAATAAAGTGCCAAATCATATTTCTTTAGGGGGGGGTTCTTTGATTGAGTAAAAAGGGGGGGGGGGGGGCGCATTGTCGTGGCTGGGTTCTCTTTCTTTTGGCATTTCTTTGCATTCCTTCATCATGGATCAAACAAATATTCCCATCCTAACTCCATACAATTACTTTGAGTGGAAATCACGCATGATAATTCACTTAAGGAAAGCTGGATTAAATAGGATAACTATGGGACTTGACACTGAACCTGCTAAAGATGAAGACAAGCCTAAGTGGTTTAACAAATGTGATGAGGCATATGGAACATTGTGTTTGTCTGTTTCTCCTGACTTGCTATTTCACATTGAGTCTTTGGATACACCAAATGAAGTATGGACAAAGCTAGAAACATTATTTGGCACACAAGATTCAATGAGGGGTCATATGTTGGAAAATGAATTAATTAGTTTGAGTCCAGGCAATTTCAACACAATCCAAGATTTCTTCACCAAATTGAAATCACTAAGGTTGCAATTAAAACAATGTGGAATTGAAAAGAAAGATGAACAACTGATTCTCAGTATTCTCTCTAAGCTAAGTTCAGAATATTCTGTGTTTGTCTCTACCTTCTATGCTACTAAGGGTGCACTTGGTACTCAATTCACCATGCCATCTCTAGATGATTTTGCTATCAATCTCACTCGAGAACAGGACAAGCTAATCCAGATGGGCACTCTTAAGTCCTCTAAGTCACATGCCTTAGCAACCAACCAAGGCACAAAAGAACAAAAAGGACAAAGTAGTAACAACAATAGTAAGGATGAGAAACAAAATAATAGTGAGGAAAAGAAGGATCAGATACCAATTGCTTCAAAAGCAACTATTGATACCTCATCCTCTAAGGGCAATAAGCCTAAGAAAGAAAAGGTTAAATGTGCCTATTGTAAAAGACCCGATCATGATGAACATAAATGTTTGAAGAAACAAATTGATCACTTGACATACATTCTTGAGAAGAATAATATTAGTGTTCCTGAGTCTATCAAACAAAGTTCTAATGAAGAGTCTAACAAGGCAAAATAAAACAACAAGGGGAAAGGAAAGGGCAAAGCTCTTGTTGCAGTTGCTTCCTCACCATCCACTTGGGTTCTTGATTCGGGTGCTTCGCACCACATGGCTTCATCTAAGGAAGAACTTGCATCCTTGGAGCCATGTACTATGCCTTCTATTTTGATGGGTGATGACACTCCTATTGAGGTGTGTGGGAGAGGGTCTGTTGATGTGGGGGATGGCACATTCCATGATGTTCTTTGTGTACCCTCATTATCAACTAATCTCCTATCAATATACCAAATCACTCACATAGGTTTAGGCAAGCGGGTTGAGTTCACTCCTGATTTAGTGGAGATACGTGAGTTGCATAGTGATTCTGTAGTTGCAGTTGGGAGAGCAGATCATCAGTCACGACTCTATCTATTTTCTCACTTTGTTCCTGATCCTCCTTCATTTGTTTTTCTCACTCACTCTAATGATGTGAGTAAATTATGGCATGAGCGGTTTGGCCATCTTAACTTTCGCTATTTGCATCAGCTCAACCAGCAGAGCATGGTCACAGGGTTGCCTTCAGTTCAATTCTCAGGAGGTGTTTTCCAAGGTTGCATTATTGGTAAGCATCCTAAGGAAAAGTTTGACAAAAGTAAGGCATGGAGAGCTTCACAGATACTAGAGTTAGTTCATAGTGATTTGGCTGGTCCATTTCAACATCCTTCTTTTAGCAGGGCCCGATATGTCCTCACATTCGTTGATGACCTTTCTCGATATACATGGGTGTACTTTCTCAAACAGAAGTTAGAGGTATTTGATCATTTTCAAGACTTCAAAAATTTTGTAGAAAAGCAATCTGGGAAAGCCATCAAGGTTTTGCGCACAGACAATGGTGGTGAGTATGTCAACCATCGGTTTGAAAGATTTTGCACTTCAGAGGGGATTGATTTACAGCATTCAGTTCCATACAATCCTCAGCAAAATGGTGTTGCAAAATGGAAGAATAGATCCTTGAAGGAAATGGAAAATTGTATGATTCACTCTAGATCTCTTGCACCACAGTATTGGTCAGAAGCCATTAACTGTGCTTGTTATATCCAGAACCATGTTCCTCATCGAGCCTTGAAGGGAGTTACTCCTTTTGAAGCTTGGTGCAGTCGAAAACCATTAGTTAAGCACTTTCAAGTTTTTGGCTCCCCTGCATGGGCCCACATTCCTACAGAGAAACGTAAGGCCTTGGATCTGTAAAGCAAACCTTGCATATTTGTAGGTTATCCTGATGGTGTGAAGGGTTATCGGTTGCTCCACCCTACTACACATGAGTTATTCATTGAGAAGAGTGTTTAGTTTGAGGAGGGATCTTCAAGCTCACTTTCTATCACTTCTCCAACTCCTTCTACCTTGACATTAGAGTCACTTGGAATACATGACAGATCTTCTGATGAGTCAGATTCACCTGAATAGTCTTCTACCTCTACTTCTGATGCAGAAAGTGATTCAGAGAACTCACCTCCTTCCTCTCCTAGTCATCATTCAGAGGTTAATGATTCCACTCCAGATTCTCCATCTTCTTGCCCACTTTGGGCTAGGCAGACATTGCAGTATGCAGGTGATTGGGTTGGGGATCCATCAGACACCAGGCGAACTTGTTCACAATTCCAGGATGCTCCACATGTCTTCATTGCTATGCCTCAGATCCACAGTCCTTTCATGAGGCTTCTAGTATTTTTGAGTGGGATACAGCTATGCGGGAAGAGTATAGTTCCTTGATGAGGAACCACACTTGGGATCTTGTCCCTCTTCCTAAAGGAAGAAAACTTGTTCGATGTAAGCGGATCTATCGGACAAAATTTTCAGCAGATGGGTCAGTTGACAAACACAAGGCTCGCTTGGTCGCCAATTATTCTCCCAGGTTCCTGGGATTGACTACTCTGAGACTTTTGCACCAGTTGCTCGAATGAATTCCATTTGAATTGTTCTTGCCATTGCTGTAGCTAATCATTGGAAAGTACATCAGATGGATGTAAAGAGTGCTTTTCTTCATGGTGACCTTCATGAGGAGATCTACATGGAGCAGCCACAGGGCTTCCTTCAGGATTCTTCACTTGTGTGTCATCTTCAAAAGTCTCTCTATGGCCTCAAACAGGCTCCTCGGGCCTGGTATGCCAAGATGGACTCCTTCCTTCTATCAGTTGGGTTCACTCGGTGCCATTCTGATCCTAATGTGTACATTTTGCAATAGGGTGATTCACTTCTATTTTTGGTTTTTTATGTTGATGACTTGCTGATCACAGGAAGTTCTTCACCCACCATTAAGGCTGTCAAAGTGGCCCTTCAAGACAGTTTTTTGATGACTGACTTGGGCTTGTTACATTACTTTCTTAGGATTGAGATCCTTCAGTCTCCTTCTGGGATCACCATCACATAATCCAAGTATGCTCTAGATTTACTCTCGAGGTTTCATATGGCTGACTGTAAGCTTGCTCCGAATCCCTTCCTTTCTGGAGTCAAACTTGAGGCTCAATGTTCTTCTCCACTTGTTGATGGCACTTTGTACCGCCAACTTGTTGGGAGTCTCATTTATCTGACTCATACAAGACCTAACATCTCCTATGCTGTAGGCATGGTCTCTCGATTCATGTAGGAGCCCCATGAGTTACAGTGGAAAGTAGCCAAGCAGATCCTTCACTACATTCAGGGTTCTCATAGTTTTGGGATTCACTATGCAGTAGGTATTGAGCTTGATTTGGTGGGCTACACAGATTCAAATTGGGCAGGTGATTCTGAGGATCGCAAGTCTACTTCAGAGTATAGCTTCTCACTTGGGTTAGGTCCTATTTTTTGGTCGAGCAAAAAGTAGTCTGCTATTGCTTTGTCTTCTACTGAGGCTGAGTATCGAGGGGCTGTAAATGCCGCCACTGAGGCCATTTGGATTCAACATCTTCTCATTGAGTTTGGTATCCAGATCAGACGACCATCAGTCATATTTTGTGACAACCAGAGTGCCATTCAGATCTCACGAAATCCAGTTCATCATCAACGGACCAAACACATAGAGGTCCACATGCACTACATCTAGGAGCTCATCCATGGTCATGTCATTGACCTTCGCTATTGTCCAACTTCCGAGCAAGTTGCTGATATCTTCAACAAACCCTTCACTGAGAGCAAGTTCCTTCATTTGCGAGCTTTGCTGGGGGTGCGGGATGCTTCATCTTCTGGGGGGGCCTCTTCCTCTCACTTGGAGTCCTGACTTTTTTGTGGGGGGGTCTCTTTTCTCTCTCTTTTGATAAATCTTATGTACATGGGTACCTCATTAGGCTTGACTTTTCGGGACCCATTTCTACATCCACCTAAGCTTCGCTTATGGGGGGGTGTTAGTGTAGTTTTTTATTTTTCCTATTTTGCTAGGTTTTTCCTACACTTTTTAATAATCTCACTTAGGTTAATAAAGCATGTCTTATTAGGTGAATGGTTGTGAGGTGTCACCTTCCTACATGTGAGCATCCATTAGCTATCTTGGGAAGATACTTTTCTATCTTTAGTCCGATAGATGGTTGCTCCTCATTGGTTGGTGTTGACACCTCCTCCCTCTTCCTAGCCTATATAAGCATGCTACCTGGCTTGTTTTTGCATCTCTTGTTTTTGCATCCTCTTAATGCTATTTTGCTTCCAGCATTTGCATTACTCTCTTGGAGACTAACTCTATGATGCTATTTTGATTTTGTATCATTTGCATTCATAGTTTAGATATTTATTCTTTGCACTAGTTTTCTGGGTTATTAATCTTATCAGATTCTAACAAGATATGTGTTGGTTTAGAAGGTAAATACTTAATGGAAAAGAGGGAGTTCAAAGGAACTAACTTCAAATTCAAAAGGAAGGGATATCACAAGTTCACCAAAATGTTTAGGTAAAACTGATACAAAATAAGAGAGATCTCAAGAGATCAACCTCTAACTCCAAGAAAGAGGTACAGGACATCATGTTCACCAAAATGTTTAGTGGTGAAAATGGATGAGGCTAATGAACTGAGTAATATACACTATGTGGGGTGAATTCATTAACTAATCATTTTTACAGTAAATTTTAATACAAGATAAAGAGGGGTTTCCAAACACAATGCTTAATAAAACTCAAGTTAGATTAGGAAAATACAAAGGGATAAAGGGATACTAATGCTAAACTCAAATTATATCAAGGAATTACACAATGAAGTCATCTTTCATACAATGTAGGATTAGATTAAAGATTTAAAAATATAAATGTGCATTTGAGCTAATTGATTTAATGATAAGTGTAAGACAGACCTAAGTGCTAAATGTAGGAAAAAGCCTAATTAAGATATGGAAATACATATAGACTAAAAAATAAAATGATTGATAATGTACTCACCTTGTAATGAGTCAAGGATTCATGTGTCTTTTTTCTCCAAAACATATGGATTTAAACCTATGAGAGAACTTTCTACTATAGATTCACAATCACAACAGAAAACTTAGAAATTGTTGTTTTTCTTAGGGCATCAGGAAGACGTTTGCCTACTACAATATGTTATAGATAATTTATGATGAAGTCACCATATTCATGAAACACAGTAGAAAATTCAACCCAACTTCTTCAAAAATATTTTAGTGAATGATTTTCAGATTTTTGGTCACAATTTGACTATCCTGCTCCTACACATAATAAAATTGTTTTTTTTTTTGGATGAGGGCTTTCCTTGGTAAAGTAATAGATTGAAGAATTAACCTTTAAATTAAAATATAAATATGTAAAGGAAAGAAAGAAAAATGAAAGAATTTACCTTACTTGTAGAAACCCTTGTCAACAAGAGTTTACAATGCTTATATGTTGTAGCTATTGAATTTGAAATGAAGGATGTAGAAAATATCCACAAATGAAATAGATCTAGGAAAACCACATCATGGATATGAATTTTAATCAATGAAGAACATGATGAATTTATCAATGTAGATCTCCTCCCTTGATGACCAAAAAATGCTAGATGTTGAAGAGGAGATGGTCACAAAGGATCTTTGAATCTTCGAATGCCTTGAATCCTTGAAAGTATACCTTCAAATTTATTTTATGTGTCTTGATGTTCATGGATGTCAAAATGAGGTTCCTAGGCTTTCTTTTATAATATTTTTTGGGTAAAAAAATAAAGAATGTCAATGAGGTCACCTAATTTTATAATTTGCAACCCTGAGACAAAACTAGCATTAGGTTTTAAAATCCTTGGGGAACAGATCAACCTATTAAAAAATAGGTTGACCTAGGTTAAAATATTTTAGAAGAGATTAATTGAGTAGTCAATGAATTCTAGGGTTATCCCACAATGATATAGTCTCAAGGTCTTATAAATTAGATTGGTGAAAGTGAAAAATATAGAAAAAACAAGAGAAAGATATGATTGAGGTCCATAAGGTCACTAAAAAATGGGAGATGAAAGGTCTTAATTATGGTTTCTTATATTTTAAGATGGTACAATGAGAAAAAAAATACTTTATTGAATTAAAAACTTGGACTCAAGATGATATCTTTATACCTTAAACTAAACAACTTAAGAAATTCCTAGTGGGTACACCTATGGTTATAGGTTATAAATTAACTATTTCAATTGATTCCCTTAGCAATTTATAGAAAATGCACATATCTATGATTGGTGGATTACAATAATTAACTCAAAGAAGACATGACATAGAAAGCATAATTGCCATATTGTGGCAAGATATCAAGAAGAACCTAAAAAGTCACACTTGGTAGAAGTAAAAATTCTTTTTAGATACTTGAAAAGAACTTTGAAATTTCCATTATGGTATGATAAATCAAACTATATTATTAAATTTATGTAGACTAAGAAAGAAATGTTCATGATGAAAAAAGTACAAGTAGAAGTGCATTTTTCTTTGGAGGAAGATTGGTTTTATGACTAAGTAGAAAAAATGTATATCACAATCTACTATAAAAGTAGAATATGTGGAAGAAACTAAAAATGTAATCAATTGATATGGATGAAATATATGTTAAAAGACAATGGCATAATTTTTTGTGAACCTATTATGCATTGTGATAATACAAGTACTATTAAGTTGTCAAAGAATCAAGTCTTACATTCAAAGACTAAACATATTTCTATAACATATTATTTTAAGAGAGAGAGAGAGAGAGAGAGAGAGAGAGAGAGAGAGAGAGAGAGAGAGAGAGAGAGGTTAGATTAGAATATTTGAGTACAAAAGAGAAAGTTGTAAATATCTTTACTAAACCATTTCCTAAGGAAAACTTTAAATATCTTAGAGGTATACTTGGGGTGAGGGCTCCTTCTTATGAAGAGTAATTAATGTAGGGGTGCAATAGTTTAGTATATTCAAACTAAATTCATTCACTTGGACATGATAGTTGGTATAGCTCCTTAGGGGGAGCAGTCCCATGGTGCAAAGCAAGTCTAAGAGCTCTTATTTGATCAAATTTTTATAAAAGAATTTGTTGACACTTGTCATTTTTTGTTGTTGTAGATTGACTTGATGAATACACCTATTTTAACTAGGATTGCATAGCTTTCTTAAGGAAAGAAAGTTTGAGGGAGATAGATCTTCCTTAGGGGGAGAGATTCTTAAACACACACACACACATATGTGTGTATACGCATGTATATGTATGTGTGTGTGTGTGTGTGGGTGGGTGTGGGTGTGGGTGTGTGTGTGTGTGTGTGGGTGTGTGTGTGTGTGTGTGTGTGTGGGTGTGTGTGGGTGTGTGTGTGTGTGTGTGTGTGTGTGTGTGTGTGTGTGTGTGTGTGTGTGTGTGTGTGTGTGTATTTATATTTATATACATACACGCACACACATATACACATATATACATATATAAACCCCACAACTCTCAAGAATCACTGCATACAAACACCTATCACAGAAAGAGAGGAGCAAAACTACATAGGCTTGAATTCAGAATTCTAGAGAAGATGAAACATTCTTGAGGTGAAAAATAATTTGAAAATAGTATCAAGAATGAATGTAAAATTACAAAGAGAGATCAATCCTTATAAAAATAGATCAAAAGCCTAAATGGTAACTAACCTAGGCTAGATGATAATAATTAATTATTATATGCCTAAAGTTTACCTTAAGAAAACTAGAGATAATAAGTGAATTAATAATTAAATCAAAATGATTTAATTAATAAGGAAATACTGTATTATTCTAACAACCCCCCTTAAGATAAACTTAGGGAGTGGCTAAAAACCTAGAAACTACAATTGAAACTAAATTTGGGTCCCAACAACAAGGCCTAATGAGGTACCATATCACAACCAAATCTTTGTAAAGAGGAGAAATAGAGAAAACCACATGAGAAAAATCCTACTCCAAAAGAGTTGGAAGGAATATCCTAGAGGATAGGAACAAAAGAGTCATCATGAAGAACACCATTGAAGCATGAAGTTGCAAACATTGTTAGACTATTGATAAAAAAAAATTCCATCGAATAAAACATAACTAGGTAGAGAAGACTAATTTTGAATATATGATCAATTGAAGATGGAAGATATCTTCATGGCCTCCAAAAATACAAATGAAAGAGTGCCCATATGTTAAATGATCCATCTCACCAAAATTCATAGGTATCTTGCCACTGAAATCACCTAATACATAAGATCAAATACTAAATACATAGCTTGCTACATCGAACCAAGAAAGAAATAAAACCAAAATAACCCCCCTATAATGTTTAGAGGTAAGAAATGAATGTAGGATTTGAGAAAATATCCAAATCAAATCCACGAAGCCCTCGAATATTTGCATGTAGAAAACCTATCACAAAGAAGAAAAAGACAAGAAGAGGCAAGGGTTTGTTCTGAAAAACATGCAAGTTGTATATTCAAATGAAGAAAAGATAATTAAATTACAAAGAGATCAATACTTTTAAAAGGAGATTGAAACCCAAAAAGGGTAACCTAATAAGTTACAAAGGGTAACCTAAAGGTGAAAGCTATTTAATAATTATAAAATAATAATTAAATAGAGAAAGAAAAAAATGCATAAAGTGAAATCTTAAGAGGGAGAAAATGTAATTTAATAAATGAAATTACATTAACCTTTTTCTTTAACACCCCCCTTAAGATGAGCAATAATGTAGTTAGAAACAATGTAGAAAGAGTAAGGAGACTACAACGCAATGCTAAAAGTAAACTTGGGTCCCAAAAACCCAGTGGGAAAAACTCTACTCCAGTGGGAAAAACTTGGGTCTATAAAATGGAAACTTGGGTCCCGAAAACCTAGTGGGAAAAACTTGGGTCTATAAAATGTTGAAAGCAAACTTGGGTCCTGAAAACCTAGTGGGAAAAACTCTACTCCAAAAAGAGATAGTTGAAAACCTAGTGAAGGACTACAAAAACCTCCAACTAGAGGAATATTCCAAAAAATAGGAATAAAGAGAAACCATGAAGAAACACCAATGAAGCATGAAGAAGCCACAAAATCTATCAAAAGGAAATTGTTAGTCTATAGAACCTCTGAAATAGAACCTGACTAGGTAGAGAAGACTGTAATCTGTGTTGAATCAGGGCATACAAACACAAACAACTAAACTTGAAAATATAGATGGCATAAAACATTTAATCTTGAAGAGCTGATCAATCAAATAGGTTGTAACCAAAAAGTAGGAACAAAAACTAGTGTCTATATGGTAGATGATCCATCTCACCGAAATGCATAGGTATCCAAACATTGCAATTGCCTAGTACATAGGATCAAATACTAAATACATAGCCCACTTTAGTGAACCAAGAAAGCATTAGAAACCCCCCTTTAATGTAGAAAAGGGTGAGATTATAGGCAACTGAGAAAGTGGCCCAAAAAATCTCTTGCAAAATAGAAAGAACCAAGAACATCGAGAGTGAGGAAGAGGTACAAACACCCAGAAAGGAACGTGTCATTGACACATCATGGGGCTAATGTTGTGGAAGGGACACTCACTTGATAAAGGAAGATGACATTAAAAGGAAAACAACTATCCCACCATGGCACTTGATAATGTAGTGTGAGTACAATAAATCACAATGATGAAAAAAATCCTGAAAAGCAAGGAGTGGCACTTTGTCTCATTGCATTTGAATTAAAAATGCTTACAAATGATATCATCAATGCTTAGAAAGGAAAAAGAGCTAATAAAATAGATAGTACATCCCAAAAGAAGAGATCTCATGCCATGAAAATGATCCCTAGACCTCAAACACCTAAGATATCCACCATAGTGCAAAAAATAAAAAAAAATGATAGAAATATCATGGAGAAGAATCTGGAAGAAATTATAAAATTTTTGAAAAGAGGACAAAACTAGCTTTCCAAAAATATAACGTTTTCAAAAAATAGAGATGAGACACTCAAGATATGCCCTCTAGAGTGAAAAATAGAACATCTAGCTTTGACTACCAAAACAAGAAACTAAGCTACATCAAAACCAAAAAACTCCTATACCAATGTCTCTATCTTAGAACCAGCTTTCTGGTGCTTCTTGTGGATTGAAAATATACATCTGTATGCTCAAGTTATGCTAAAAAGACCAATAGGGCCTCTAGAAATGAATAAAAAATTATTTAAAAAAAATTAAACAAAATACCCTGCATTGTCGGAAGAGTGGTGGCTAGGCAATGGGAGGGTGGTGGGAGACAATGGTCCACTACAAAGCGGGGCCGCTGTGATAGAGCGAATGTAGATCCACTAAGGAACTACTAGCAGGCTGCTAAGTGGTGACCGCAGTAGTTAGTTAACCACTGCAGTAAAAAACTACCATTTTAAATTTTTTTTGCAAAAATATACCTCATAATGAGTGCTAGAGGCCATACAACCCTATTGGACAAAAGTTTTTTGGCTCCCAGACCAACATTGTCCAAAATGGACAAACTTTATATGGAAACAGGGGTTTTGACGCCTTTTGAATCCATCCATGAGGTTTGTTTGGCCTCAAGTAGCTCCAAAAATTAGTAACCCCCTTGTTTCTTAAGAAATACTTGAAAAAAATCCAAATCTAATCCATCAAACCCTCATTCTCTCTTTTTCTCCCACTACTGAACAAGCTATAGCAAATCTAGCTCTGATACCATGTAGGATTTGAGAAAATATGCAAATCAAATCCACGAAGCCCTTGAATATTTGCATGTAAAAAACCTATCATAGAGAAGAAAACGACAAGAAGAGGCAAGGGTTTGTTATGAAAAACATTCAAATTGTAGGTTCAGATGAAGAAGAGATAATTAAATTACAAAGAGATCAATCCTTATAAAAGGAGATTGAAACCCAAAAAGAGTAACCTAATAAGTTACAAAGGGTAACCTAAAGGTGAAAGATATTTAATAATTACAAAATAATTATTAAATAGAGAAAGAAGAAAACACATACAATGAAATCTTAAGAAGGGATAAAAGGTAATTTAATAAATGAAATGAAATTAACCTTTTTCTCTAACAATGAACACTCAAATTGAATGCAATATATCCTGCAGAAACAACCAAGAACAATGAGAATGAAAAAGATGTACACACACCTATAAAGGCATGTGTCATTGACACATCATGAGGCTAATGTCATGGAAGAAACACTCACTTGATAAAGGAAGATGGAGAATATGGCCAAAATGAAATCTCCAAGACACTTTATAATGTAGTGTGAGTACAACAAAACACAAAGATGTGCAAGGTCCTAAAATGCAATAGAGTGGCACTTTATCTCAATATGTTTGTAAAATGCTACAAAATGATGTCAAAAAAGATCATAAGAGACATAAGGATGATAAAATAGATATTGCAATTCATGTTGAATCATATGAAGCAAAGAAATTGATCCTTAGACCCGAAACAACCAAAATATCCACTAGGGCAAAAAATACAAAAATTTGAATAGAATGAACCTAAAGAAGAATCTAGAAAAAATACCACCATCACTAGAAAGAGCTCTAAAAGACCTTTCCAAAAAAAAAAAAAAAATTTCCAAAATGGAGATTGGATGCTCAAGATATGTCCCCTAGAGTGAAAAATAGAAACCCTAGCTTTGAATATATAAAAAGGAAATGAAATAGAATCAAAAGTCCAAATAACCTACATCATTGTGAGTGGCTTGTAAAGAGATTTCTGAAGATATAATATATGTCAAAAAATACCTCCTTATGACGAAGATATCACCAAAATACCACCAATAGCTTCTTATGACAAAAAAAATCAAACAAGTGATAGTTTAAAGACCATCAAATTCCACCTCAAAAGATGATGAAATCATCACTAATGTATGTATTGATGTCAAACCTAATGTAGGTACTATGTCAGCACTAATGCATGTACTTGTATGTACCTTTTTTTGAGTGCTTCTTTTAAAAATAATCATGCAAAGCATGCAACTTTTTTACATAAAAGTTTTTCTTTTTGATTTTTTTTGTTTTTCAAAAAATGCCTATTAAATTTATTGTTTAAAAAAAAATCACAACCTTGGGAAGTCTATCCAAATATGAGAGAAAAAAATATTTTCCTTTCAATTGTGTCCAAATTAGATAAATTTTATATGAAAATAAGGTTTTTGGGCATTACAAATCCAATGGTGAGATTAGTTTGGGCTGAAAATGTACCAAAAAAAGTGAACCCCTCGATCCAATACAAAAACCTCTGAAAATTAATAGATCTAAAAAGCAAATCCAAATGGCCTCTCATGAAGCAAACATGGGCACGAAAGTTTGAAGCTTTGATACCATGTTGAAGTTAATGAAAGCTCAACCCCATAGCTCCCAAGAATTACTGCATGGAAACACCTATCATAGAAAGAGAGGAGAAAAACTATGGAGGGTCAAATTCAAAGATCCACAAATGATGAGACATTCTTGATATGCAAAAATAATTGCAAATTTTATGGAATGAATGAAAAATTACAATGAAAGATCAATCCTTATAAAAGGAGATCAAAACATAAAGGTAACTATTAAAATATTTAGAATAATTGAGAGGTGAATCAGTTATCTAAGGTCCAAATGTACCAATTGAACAAACACTTAAACAATTTTAGATCTTATCATTCCATTGTTCAACCTCTACTATAAACTATTTGCAACATTAATTGGTTGTCCACTGTTCTTTAAAATAATAGACTTGTTGAATTTAAAATTAATACAATAAAGCATCACAATAACATTCACATAAGTTTGACACTAGAATTTTATGTGGAAACCCAGTAAACATTGTCACATTTAATTTTATCAGTTAGTTGAATTGTCCCTTTAACTTTACAAGACACGGAACAACATTGTTACCAAATTTTAGACAACAACCTTTATATGTTCCACTGTCCTCAAATTTACTTCTATGACTAGTCATTTGATTAGAGAAACCACAAGGTATGTGTAGGATCATGGTGTGCCAAAAAGTGGCGATCTGAAAAAACTATAGTTCTAAAATATCTCAAACCATTTCAAAATCTATTCCAACTTTTTTCAGACCCACCCTAATACTAAATGAAAACAATTAATATCTTTATAAGGTCTACTATATCTTTTGATACCAAACCTGTATGGTCAACTTTAAAAACATCCTTAAAATGTGCTTTTGGTCTATTTTTATGTGATTTTTACTTCAAACATGTAGCTGATAACTTTTTTTCACTAAAATTTGATGAAATGAAAAGGGTTTCTTAAGAATGTTCTTATCTTTCCATAAATGTAAGGTTTGTCAAATTATGAGTTTAGTAAGTAATTAT